>JAOWBH010113322.1:0-14043 GCA_028566215.1 Silene coronaria | reverse complement strand
CGTAATGGCGTGTTTGTTCAGTCTCATTTTCCAAAACTTTTCAATTCTATGAAGCCTAAACACGCCATTACGTATGGCGTGTTTTAAGTCTGGTACAGGATCAGAAATTCCGAGCCTACGTGGACACCATTTTGACAATTATTTTCAAAACCGACCCAAAATGACAATTATTTTACTTTTAAGCATTATTTCAAAAAATTGTTCAAATAAAGACAAATATAGGCTTTTGTTCATGTCATATAATCCAACAATTTTGTTTAATCCTGTACTCTAATTTCCAAGGACATGACATGAGTCTAAAATTCAAATATACAAATTTGAGTCTTATAGTCATTGTTTGTAGTGTTTCACTAATTTGGGTTATATAGAAAAAGACATCTTGTTAGATAATAGGAGGATTAGGAGTCCATTGTAGAAGTACAACCTCGAAACGATGCAATTGTCAGCTCATTTCAGTTCTATTTGGTTCATTTCAGATCCGTTCTACTCACATTTTCACAAATTAACTCTTACTCTAATTCAGTTTATCTTTTTTCAGTTGAAAATAAAATAGCCTCATTTTGTGAAAAGAAATGGGCTGAATTGAATAGAACTGAACTGAAATTAAGCCCAAAAAATAGGAACAAATTAATGTTTATCAAGAAATGATAGTAATGTGTTGTTTTTAAGGCTACGCTCATGCTCATGAGTCGTGACGACTAAAATATTGGTTGTTATTTGTCGAGCAACACAGGGTAGATTCTTAATCAACAGAGAGTCCATCGTGACATCACCGATCCAAAGTTGTGTTCAATAGCCCACCGGTCACTCGCTTCTCATGTAAAATCATCTCTTGATGAATTTATGGAATTGCTCACGTGTCTATTTTACTTGTTACGTTCCTAAAAATTACTCCCTCCAGTTTTGTTTATATGATGTTTATATTTTCCGAGCGACTCTTTAAGACTTTAACTTTATTTTTTACAAATATATAAATTTAAAAATTATAAAAGTTACACCATTAAATTCCTTGTGAAAAAAAAAACTTTTATATGAGTCTCTCATAATATTTTTTTTTCTTATATTTTAAGAAATATTGAAGAGATAAATGATTGTCTCAAAAAATCAGAATGACATATATAAAAAAAACAGAGGGAGTATTAGTTTTTCCTTTTTCTTAATTTTTCTTCTTCAATATTTCGTATATTCATCGACTTATTGTAAAAAATGAAAAAGTTTAAATTAGCAATTTTAATCAGCATGTGTATTAATTAACGGAATTCACAAAAAAAAAAAAGCTTAGAAGACAATAATTAATAAGAGTAATGACAATTAATAACGATTTAAATTAGGACAAAAAATTAACGATTAAGAAAAACGAACTTTAAACAAAAAATGGCCTAAAAATGGCCCGATCGAACTCAACCGGAATGACCCATTTCATAGGTCTATGGAGTACTTTTTTTTTGTGACGGTTTTTTAGTGTAATACTTCGTAATGGTTTTCATTTTACGACTATTACCTAGAGGAAGAATTTTTAGGCATACTAAAGTGTTGTACAGTGATATAATTCACCTTAATCAATTAAAAGTCTCTCTTTTTATTACTCCGTATATGAAGATCATTCTTAGATAATAACGGAAAATGCTCTTAAATCCAATGTTTGCATAGTTTGGACTTTGGATATTCGATAACACGGTACACTAAAAAAAATTCTCGAGCTAGGGAGTTACACTTGTAGTGTTAATCATCACGTTTTTAAGGTAAATTGAAATCATTTTAAAAATGGTCACATTTAACCATAAAAATAGTCACATATAACCCTTTTGAAGCGTTTAAACGAAATAATCCGTCTGAAATTAGATTTTTCGAAAATGTAGAAGACCACCAGCAGCAAAGAAAAGTCTAATTTTCCTTTACTGCAATTTTCCAGTAATAATATTCTTGTGTCTGCCATTACAATATAATACTACACCCTTTAATAAATCATTTGTGTATACTTTCTTAAACTAATATATTCTCCAGGCAGCTTGTTCAATTTTTTACCTAACCTCTTTTTAAGCTTTGACCTTCGGTCTTGTTTGTACAACCAACCGCACGCTTACAATAATACACTCACAGTAACTACTGTTTTCACTCTTCACTTCTTTTACTTAAAACCTCCTGAGTTATACTTTCTGCTGAGTGCTGACACCCTTAATTTGTAAGATTTTCAATCTTTCTTAATCACCTCCTGCTATGTATTTTTTTGCTTTTTTTTGTTTTTTTCAGTTAATTTTGTATCAGAGTTACTCCCTCCATCTCGATCATTTGTTTACTTTCGATTAAAATACCTTCACGAAGAATGAAAAGGTAAACAAATCATTGAGACGGAGGGAGTATTGTTTTTACAAGGGTCAGGCTGCAATTGTGGAGCCAGGCACTAGGGTAATGTTGTTGTTAAATTTAATATCTTTATCATAATTTGCGGGAGTCATTAGTATACTTTGTTATTGGTGGGTTTGTCAGTTGTAGGCTGATTTTGATGGTAAGGTTGTTAGATATAGTACCCATGTTAAATTCTGTTGCCAAATTTACTACGTCCGACTCTTAGGAATTTCCCATTTGACTAAAATAGTCATCACAGATCTTAAAAAGTACGGTAATTCCAAAGAATCGGAGGTAGTATCTTTATTGTTTTTTGTTGATCAATGATTAGGCAAAGTTAACATGTATTATAAGTTTACTTCACAAGTTAGTATGACAACTGATGAATACCAGATGTTATAAGTTCTGCTAGTTTAGTCTGTAAGGTTATCAGGGTGTAGTACCAATAACCGGGTTCAAAACCCGTCTGCATCAATGCATTACCAGTGGAAATTGACAATTGCCACAGTTTTGGTTCAAAATAATCATTAATGATGAAAATTGCATAAAGTAATGTTTTTTTTTTGCTGGGTGTTTATGATTGCAGCACGGTGTTAGTGTAGACTAACTGTTTGAGGAATTATTGGGGATGAAAAATGGGATTTGGGTACTGCTACTGCTGTGCTTATATTTTCTGCTTCATGCCTCTGCACAGTCTACTCATCCTGCAGAAGGTATATTTTCGGTTTTTCCTTTCTGATTTCAGAGATTGTTCAAGTTTCTAATGTTTTTGGTTTTGAAAGATTGGTTAACGTTCCGTTTTGGTCCGTTGAAACTATTAGTTACTCCGTACTTTTAAGAGTTACAAAAATGAAATGGTACTTTATTTTACTTATCTTCAGATTAAAGGCACAAATCAATGCTGAATGTATAATTAATAAGATAGTATAGCACTTTGGCATGCTGGTTCCTAATTTCAGTCGTATAAACAAAATTATAAGTTGTACAGCGACACATCTTTCCATAGATGGGCCCGGTTCTTAATTTTACGGTGTGTTGCAGTGGATGCATTGCAGGCTGTGAAGGCGAGACTCGGTGACCCCAAGAGTTACCTGAAAAATTGGGTTAAAGGAGATCCATGTACATCTAATTGGACGGGTGTTTGGTGTTCTGATAAAGTTCGTTCTGATGGATATTACCACATCGAGGGCCTGTATGTTTAATTTAATAGTTACTCGTTGGTTCTCTTCTCATTCAATGATTGTTGCTTTGTTTTGTTTGTGCTTAGCTAATAATGCTTCTTCCTCAGCTTTGCACTCTATAGTCTGCACAGTATCTTGTTAGTAATCATCTTTTCTTTGTAAACTATAACTCATAAGCCTGGTCACATAGTCCGAGTGATACAGCATCAAAATTGTGATCATGGTGACCATCAATCCAAATTGTTCATATTGTCGTGTCATGGATTATATTACGTACCAGTCGGAGTCTAAAAGTATTATTCGAGTGATGGGTCCTTTAGGCACTAAATTTACACTATTTTCGTATTATAGCTGCTTGGTATTAGTCATCTTGCATGTTTTCCACTTATTCATAGCCCCATAATTATCTTACGTTTTTGTCTCCCTTCACTAGTCACAACTGATATGTCTGTATCACATTTTCTGATTTATGCCAATGGAAGTATTGCAGCCAGTTGCTAAATATGAATCTGTCAGGAACTTTAGCACCCGAACTTCAGCAACTATCTCATCTTGAGGGCCTGTGAGTTTCGATAAATGCTTAAATCATTTTCAGGTGAATTTGAGTTCTCGCTGTGTTTTGCTGAATTTCCATACTGACTAATCATTGACTCTATCGGAAGAGACTTCATGTGGAATCAAATCACTGGTAGCATCCCAAAGGAGATAGGAAATCTTTCTTCTCTTAAAACACTGTAAGTTCAAGTGTTCAACCCTTGAACCGTTGTTTTAACATTCTATAGAGGCAAAAAAAAATTTGAAGTTCTAAGTTGAATGATGATGGTGTTACAAAAACTTTAACGAAATGGAAAGTGAGCCGTTCTATCACAGTGTCACAGACTATGATGATCTGTAAGGCTAAAACTATTTTCCGCATAGGGCAGTGTTTTTCCTTTTTACTCTGAAATCAGTGGACTGTTTCAATGAAGCTAGAAATGCGAGAGAGTCCATAGTTTGTGTAACAATTACGACAACAACAAACCCTTAGGAATGATATGTGTTTGGCTTTTCGGCTAACATTAATCATCAATATATAAATGTGACGATCGACTTGAAGAGAGAAAAAATGGAAAGTGAGTGGTTCTATTCCTTGTATTTGGCTATAAGATGGCTGCATGATGACTTCTTTTACTTCAGTCATACGAGTTGTGCTAATATTTGATAATCAATGTGATTCAGGGTGTTAAATGGCAATTTACTCTCAGGTTCTCTGCCTGATGAGCTGGGCTTTCTTGCAAATCTAAGTAGACTCCAACTAGATGAGAACAATCTATCCGGGTCAATACCCAAGTCCTTTGGCAAAATGAGCGGCATGAAGCATTTGTAAGTGGATATCATGTTTAAGTTCGGAAGTTCATGCTTATTATGTCTAGAAAATGTTGACTTTGTTTGACGTTTTTGCAGCCATTTGAACAACAACTCATTTAGTGGACAGCTTCCTGCTGAGCTTTCCCAAATCCAGGGTCTTGTTCACCTGTGAGTTAATATGTCTGATTCTTGTAGGAGTTTAAATATGTACCTTTCTTATGGATTTGATTGATAGATGCCAGAAGTTAAAGAGGGTTATCTTTTCTACAGGCTGTTGGATAACAATAATCTTTCAGGAAATCTCCCGCCTGAATTCTCTGGCTTATCAGAATTGGAAATACTGTACGTCAACCATTGTCCCTTTGTTAGTCAGCACAAGCTTTATTTATTTATTTTGAGATTCTTGCATCGCGATTTTGATTAAGTTTGTCTTTTTTTTTAAAAAAAAAAAAGTTATTGTCGTTTCTAAGTTACTTGTGTTTTCAACACAAGAGTAATCTTACCTCCATAGTCCATACCCACCATAGCCGGGAGCTTTTGATACAATTGAGTAATATATTGGTTATTATTTAGAAGTTTTCCGTGTTTAGGTAACTCTTGAATCTTTGGTACTTGCTCAAAACTGACATAAACATTGCAGCGGAAAAATGCGAAATTTTAAAAACTTTACTTCATATGAAATTTAATACTTCTTTACTTTGCATGTGATTGATCTATATGTTTTCTTTTTCCTTGCAGCCAACTTGACAATAATCATTTTGTTGGAGATGAAATTCCTGAATCCTATCAAAATCTGTCCAGATTGGTAAAGATGTGAGTGACTTTTCATGTTTTGCATGCACACATTGCGTTTCAGTTTCTTTAACTGTTCGTATTTGATTTTAAAAGAACCCTTTCTGCAATAAGAAAATACTCCGTAGCATATTAATTCTGTGGATGTGCCTTAGGTTGATTATTGGTGATGTCTAAAATTTACTTGCAAAGTTGTGCAGATTTTCAAATTATGGTTTATCTTAAGCTATGAAGTACTTTTAGATTAAACTTTTGTGAAATAATTTCCTGTTCTCTAGTTGTTATAGTTGTTATAGTTCCAAACAATGTCTTAGTTAAGTGTAAGATTATCATGCTTTATTTCTGATCAACAGAAGTCTGAGGAACTGTAGCTTGGGTGGAGTACTCCCTGATTTTAGCCAGATGCCATATCTGAGTTATATGTAAGTTATCATTTTGTTCTTTTATTATCGACTTCCAAATTTCAATTAATCCTTACTAGAGAAGCAAACTGACACTTGACATCACTGATGTTTTTATGGTTTCTGTATATGTGTCAAAGAGATCTGAGCTGGAACAAGTTGACGGGCTCCATCCCAGCAAACAGGCTTTCAGATAATATCACAACAATGTACGTGGCTCTCGATATAACGTTATGTTTAAGTAACTTCCTACAGCCACGAATCGACTGTTCCTCTGGATAAAATTGGAAGTTGAGTAAAGACGTGGGTCACAAACCATGCTGACAACACATGACAGTATGACACACAATACAAAAAATATTCCGAGTGAGATGTTTATTCATGGACACCCCGAAAACAAAACCAAGAAGTTTATTCATGAACAAAGGAATATAAAGCTTCAATGCTCAAATGATTCCTGGCAATTTCCTGCATTTTCAGATACTAATTTATGTATTTTTTATGTTCTTCCTTCTTTAGTGACTTGTCACATAACAAGCTAAATGGATCCATTCCAGAAAGTTTTTCTAATCTTCCATCACTGCAGATGTTGTAAGTCCACTTGTGCTTGCGTGTTCTCTCATCTTCTTTTGCATCACAAATATGTAATGTTGCTAATATATTTTCAGAGTGATTTTTGCAAGTTTGTATGGCATGATCGTAGACGGATATTGCTCTATTTTCTAACATCTTGTAATATCTTTCACAGATCACTTCAAAATAATTCTCTGAATGGTTCTATTCCTGCTCAAATATGGCATAACAAGTCCTTAACCGGTAATGCAATGCTCTCAATGTAAGAATTCGATCACAATTTTCTTTTGCATAATGTAAAATGTAAAATTGAATTGTTATGTATCTCTCTAATTGAACAAAATGATAATGAAACAATTATACTTTGTTACTGCAGTGATTTTCGATACAATATTCTCTCTGACATTTCCGGAGATCTTAATCTTCCACAGAATGTAAATCTAAGGTATGTGATTCACCAAAAAATAATCTGCATATGAAAAAATAGATACAGTTGAACAATGGCCAACTAACTATTAAATGATATTTCAATGTACTAACTTGATTAGACAAACTTAAGTACTCCATTTTGTATCTCCTGCTCTCTTATATGGATGCGAAAGTAGTTTAGTGTTTTTTATCGCCTGAGTTCTATGGCGGGTCAAATGTATTTGCTACTGATTACTGAGTAGTATGCTTCTGTAAACTAAATTACCTACACAAACTGGATAATCTATAACTAGACCCAAGATTCGAAGATAGTAATGATTTATTTTATCTCTAACAATGATAAACGCCCATTGTAGCATTTTACGGAGCTTTGATTAGTTTGCTCTGTGCTTATTATAATTGGATAGTTTGTTTATCTTGCTGATGAACAATGTTACTACTACTCTTCACATCACCTCGCATACCCATGTCCGACACTCGATATTTGAAACTTGGACATGGGTAAGGGTATGACCATGATATAAATATCTGCTGTGACACCGCATTGCAACCAAGTTAAAGTTACCGTGGACCATGTCTTGGCTGTATAGGCCACATGTACAACACACCAACCGAGATTCACCCATATTGACCAATTCCAAGATCAACTCTCAAACTAAGAACTGGTACTGTAGGTATGACACTGCACACTAAGCTAACAGTATGATGATTTTTCATAAAATAGTCTAGTCCAATTCTTGACAGGAATATGTAGTGATACTTCATGTCTGAAAAGCATAAGAGCATAGCTGATGAATAGAAAATAAATAATTTGTTTAACTCGTGATACTCATTGAACTACATGTGTGAATTGTTTGTTAGCTATTTGTTATTTTTAATTTTTTCCAAATGATTAGTCACAAGAAACTAATCCTTTTGTACTAAAACAACATTTGCAAATTCAACCTATCTTCGTGTAAAATAAACTTTTTTTTTTCTGGAATAACTTGACTACGGTGCTCTATCATGATTTTTGTGCTCTACTGTTGAGTTTTTTAATTCGTTCTTTTGAGAAAGAAGAAATTCATTTATAAGATAAATTAGTGTGAGTTCCTCTTCTACAGGCTTCGAGGCAATCCCGTGTGTAATATTGCAAATATAAAGAAGATACACAATTTCTGTGACTCAGATACAGGAGCAAACGGGACAACTAATGGTGTAACATCCTCAACAGTCTGTCCTGTAACAGCATGTCCTGTTGACCAATATTTCGAACCAATTCCAGATGTTCCAACCTGCTTTTGTGCAGCTCCTATAAGAATAGGATACAGACTGAAAAGCCCTAGTTTCACTTATTTCCCTCCATACATCTCTGCTTTTGAGTCTTACATTACGCATTCCTTGAATATGGAGCTATATCAGCTATATATTGATTCATATGCCTGGGAAGAAGGGCCTCGCTTGCGCATGGACTTGAAACTTTTCCCTCAAATCAATGCTGTAAATCATACTTTCAATGACAGTGAACTTCTTTTTATCAGAATCAAATACACCACCTGGCATTTCCCTGGTAGTGAACTGTTCGGGCCATATGAACTTCTGAACTTTACTCTTCTCGGACCTTATAGCTCTGGTATATACTCAAGACCTGCATCTTTCTTGCAATAGTGAATCGTTGTGAAAAATACTCTTGTGTCTTGCTGTCGCATCAGATATTTTATGTTTTTCATTTTTGTCTGCCTCATGTAATGGTTTACGTTTCCTTTTTAGCCATGTTTGTTTGGAAGAGAATAAGTGTTGGACTCTCTATCCCACTCGCATATGATCACATATAATGGGTGTGTTTAAGTATGTTATCACCAGATGGTGATAATTTCCTTATAGGTCACTGGATCCAATAATTTACTTATAGGTCCTTTATCTGAACTTTAATTTGAGCATTATTTGGAAGAAGGAATTTGAAAGGGAAGGAGGAGGGAGAGAGGGAAAGGAAGGGGGAGGGGAGGGGACATGTTCCCTTGTTTGGTTAGCAAGTTGAGTTGGAAGGAAATTTGGGGGTGTGCAGGTAAGGAATCGAGGGATCTATTTCCTTTTCTTCACGAATTTTGCTTTGTTATCCCCTCCCTTTCACTTGTAGTATCCTATCCAAACAATGCTTTATAGGCTGAATTATTTAAGTCTTAACATCTGAGAATTTATACAGAGACAAAGATGACAAGTTTTTGTTTCGGACTTTCAGCAACTACATAGAGCATACACTTGTTCTAGATTATCCATGCAGAATACTCAATACTGTCAGCAATATGTTAAATCACAGGCTGGCATTGTTATAATGCAAATTTTTGGTTACTGCTATCCTGGCAGCATTGAATGATTTCCTGAAATGTCATTGTTTTTTTCCTTTTGCTGCAGTGAATTTCCAAAATAGTAAAAGTAGCATCAACAAAGCCCTTTTGGGTGTCATTTTAGTAGGAGTGGCCCTTTTTGCTGTTATTACAACTGTGGCCATCACACTTCTCTTCCTGAAATGGAAACGTAGGCAACGTCAACTTTCAAGAAGAGTTTTGTGTAAGTCTCTTGTATATTCTTTCCAGTAGTACTTGTATTTTAACTTTCTCCGGAAAGCTAACGTCTGAATGAAAGTTCTGGTATGCAGCCGAAAAGATGTCGATAAAAATAGACGGCGTCAAAGAGTTCACCTTCAAAGAAATGGCCCGAGCCACCAATAATTTCAATAGCTCGTCTCAAGTTGGGCGAGGAGGATATGGGAAGGTTTATAAAGGCACTTTAGCTGATGATACAGTTATTGCAGTTAAGCGTGCAGAGGAAGGATCTCTTCAGGGAACACGGGAATTTCTTACTGAAATACATATATTGTCAAGGTTACATCACCGCAACCTAGTTTCACTGGTTGGATATTGTGGTGAAAATGGTGAACAGGTATTCTTTTTTCCAATTTCGGTGACTTTCTTTCAGAAATATAATAATATGAAAATATTTCAAAGAAGGTTTCCTTTTATTTACCCTCATTTTTACATTTAGAAAGTGTCATTTATACTTGATTTGAAAGTTGCTTGAACTTCTATGAAATAATTAGATCCCCCGAGACTCCAAATCGCTCAAGTTGTATGTAATTTGAACAAATCTGCTATTGCTTCAGCGAGAATCTGTTTAAACATAATTGGAGTCTTATCTGAATTCTAGGGTTAATGACAATAAGGCGTAAATCCGTAATAAACTTTTGATACTGCAGACCATAATTGCTGCAGTACAGCAGTAAATGAGCCATACGAAGATTGTTATAAACAATAGAAGTTGAGCATATTCAGTTAACATGTTAGTAGACAACCATTGCCTATATGTGTTGAATCCAAATACAGTGAACTAGCAATGGATGATACTACCGCTGTACCGCAAGCACTGCTGCTGAAAATGTTAACTCCGGAATATTTTCTATTTTCTGTTAATCCATCTTCCACAACCTTTCCCTTTTTTTTTCCAGTACTTCACTGTGAAAATATCTTTTCATTCTGACTTGTCCTTGTATTATCTCACAGATGCTTGTCTATGAGTTCATGCCAAATGGTACTTTACAGGATTGGCTTTCCGGTATGTCTAAAGGGTCAGCTCTGAAATATTGCTCCCTGTAAAAACAATCTTATATCAGTTTATCGGTCTCTAGACTCTAGTTCACCTAACTCTTTGACTCAAAAACAAAGGCAAGAAAACGAGCATAACCTCAGTGCCTCCAGAATCCATATGAACCATAATAACTACTCCGTATTTTATTTAAGACTTGATCTCAAAGTTAAAATTTTTAGTAGGTTATTTCTGATTCTTTTGTTTGGAAGTTCAAAGATTATTCAGCTTTCCCCTGGCTGGTGCTACATAAGCTGATGTTTCTCGTTTATCATGATCTTAAACCCTGTTTTTTATGCCGACCAGGTAAAAGTGAGAAGAGCCTGAGCTTTTGGATGAGATTACGTATTGCATTAGGTGCAGCCAAGGGCATTCTGTATCTGCATAGAGAAGCAAACCCTCCTATATTTCACAGAGATATCAAAGCCAGCAACATCCTTTTAGACTCAAATCTCATTGCTAAAGTTGCAGATTTTGGACTGTCTAGACTTGCTCCTGCGATAGATGATGAAGGTGACGTGTCTCATCATGTGTCTACTGTGGTCAAGGGTACACCTGTAAGTGAAGTTATACTGAAAACAAATTACAGATATTGGTTAGATTGTACTCCCTTTGACTCCACTGATTGTTTACATTTTTTCAAAATCCTTCTCACAAACAAAATAAAATGTACGGAATCAGTTGAGTTAGAGGAAGTATATTCATATACGCATATGGAAGCTGGTATCATAATTCGTAGACATGCTTTTTGACATTCTGCATCACATGGAAATAAAATTTCATGGATGATCAGTGACGGATACAGAATAACACGTTTATGGTTGAGAATTTCTGAAGTCGTTATAATTTAAAATATGTAGACAAAATGTATATAATGTCAAAATTGGGCACTTCGCACAAAAATAAACTACTAGTAATATTTTACTACCTCAGGACCCATGCCCTTACACATAAGTCCACCGTTAGGGGGTAGTGTGGTAGATCCCATTTTTTTCCGATATGTGACTTCACTTGCTCTAGGCTCAGCTAAATCGTGTCATTAGCTTATTGTTTCTGTTCAAGCATAGGACGTAGGAAAACCTTACAACAACATAAAGATCAATTAACCTTGAGCAGAAAGAGAGGGGGCTGTAATGCTGTATGCTTAAAAGTATGTGTTTTAGGGTCTACTTTCGACTGCACAATACGTAAGGAAAACTTGATTTGCCTCTGAATAATTGTTGCGGTGAGGTAAACTGATTTAGGACTTGGTTACAGAGTAAAGGAAATCGTGGAAAAAAAATTAAACCAATCGTGGGTTAATTTATCATATTTAGATGTGGAAGTGAGCTGAGCTAGTCATTATAGGCTGCAAATGCAATGCTTCTTTTTTTTCATGCTCATGTGGTTGTAGACTTGTAGATAGTCCCAAACAAACAGACCTGAACCAAATTGACTCAATTAATCCTGACTCCGACAAAAAAATACAACCAGACTTCAATCTGAAGTAACCCGAGCCCGTATTGACCCAATCAGGAATGACCCCGAAAACACCCGAGACGACTAATTTGAAATATAATTATAGTACATCACACCTCATTTTAAGCAGAGATGATAATGTCATTGTGGTTTTTAAAGAAATTGATGTTTTTGAGTATTTGCTCCTGTATATATGCAGGGATACCTTGATCCAGAATACATCTTGACCCATCAGCTGACGGACAAAAGTGATGTATACAGCCTAGGAGTTGTGTTCTTGGAACTTCTCACAGGTGTTCGACCTATATCTTATGGCAAAAATCTTGTGCGTGAGGTAATCGTTCTCAAAATGCTTGTCTTTCCAGCTAAATATATTTGCTCTGTTGCTCGTGCATTTTTCCATGGAGCGTTTTCACTTAATTCCTTTTCCACCCAAATTCTACTGCTACTAGTCAGCATGGCTACCATGGTATTCTATATTAGTTTCAGTCGTGATCGGAATCTGTTGTCTTGACCTGAGCTTGTTGCATTGTAAGTTTGGCTGATTGCCTTCCTCAAAAAGTGGTCGTGGTAACCTTCAAAACACGATTACAATGCAGTGCTGCAGCCATGGTACGCGTTATTGGTTGCAATGGCAGTAACAGTGTGGCAAATCGCGATATCATACTATGATGCAGTGTCGTGGCTTACCCTAACTTGGTTTTGTATTGGCCATTTAAGTCACATTGCCTCTATTAGCCTGATATTGCTCCCATATCAACATGTAACGGTCATAATGGGTCATATGTCAAACTTCTGTGTAAATTTTGGCTATCTTCGTAAGCCTGTTACATAGTGGAAAATAGGGTCATGGTTTGTTAAAATCCCTTACGCTCCCGCCTTGCTGGCGTTTGATACTATGGTTGACGAGTGGATGTGAAAAGCTCTTACTACTTACTAGTTTTAAATTCGTCTTAAAATTCAGGTTAGCGCGGCGCACAAGTCAGGGACATTGTTAGACATAATAGACAGCAGAATGAATGGCTACTCATGTGAATGTGTGGAGAGATTCATAGCTTTGGCCAGGAGATGTTGCGAGGATAAACCTGAGACAAGACCGTCTATGTTGGACGTGGTGAGAGAGCTGGAAGACATACTCCAAATGGCCCCTGAGAGTATAACCATGTCAGATATGACATCGGTTAGCTCTTCTTCAACAAACTTATCAGTGGCTTATCCCCACTCGTCGTCTTATATATCTGGCAGCGATTTAATCACCGGTGGCACCCCAACAATTGCACCACGGTAGTGCATCTAAAAGTCTCGCACGACAAAAGTCAATTTGATTGTCGATAATTCCTCTATTCTTCCTGCTCTACCCTTGTGGCCTTCTGTTTCGGAAACGGATTCTTTATGATGTAGGTGTGCTTGCTAATGTCTGCTCCAGCCCTTTGCAAAGGGAATGCAGATACAGGTGTAAAATTTGTTGCGGGAGGATTTGAGGTTTCATTTTGACAAATACTTGTAAACTAATATCGACATATCTTAATCATTTGTTTTATTACATGTCTTAAATCTTAATCATTTGTTTACCTTAGATTAAACCTCACAAAAAAATAAAAATAAAATAATATATGTAAGAAGTATTTTATTGAACCGAGGAGTAGATCATTGTAGATGAAAGGGAAGTAAGATTGTTGTATAGTTCTGTACAGTTTTGTTGTATGTTAAATACTTCATTTATTGATAGTTATAAAAGAGTACAACGGTTCTTTTGTAAGTTAAATTCTCAATTATCAAAAGTAGTAAATGATTATTTATCCAATAAAAGGGATGAATTACGGTATAACACGGTTTTAATTTTATAATTCAAAGAGAAAAAATTATACTCCTATCAAAATAATAAGAGAAAACACAAC
>JAOWBH010112993.1:0-14044 GCA_028566215.1 Silene coronaria | reverse complement strand
TGATGACCTCTTACAACACCATGACACTAACAATGACTTTCTTCATCTTTGATCATTCTTGTGCAATCTTCTTTGACGATTAGAGCTCTTGAACTATAAGATAAACACTTAAGAGGCACACAATTAAATAACAATGAGATTAATTTGTCTTAGGCATCATCAACACAACTACACAAGCTAATCAAATTAGGTTCCTTCAATTATAATAGGCCCTTTAGTTTTCAGTTGGTCTTGCTCTTGTGTATGATCGTTAGATGGTGCAACCTAGTATTGCTAGGGCCATTGTACATCATACAATGACCATATTTGAGTACTTTTGTTACGGAGTAATTTTTATGTAACTGACATATTACCACTGCTTTAGCTTGTGATTGCCAAATCAGCTGCACGCAAACCCATCGTATGCTCGGCTATTCAAGAATCATCTACTCCCACAGGTGATCTTTTTAACCTTGCAAATCAGCCAACAATTGCATGTTGAATGATGCGAGAGAGTTTCTGTAATTAATATAGTATCTTTTGAGTAGTTTCTTCAGAGACAAAGGAAGCAAAGCCTGAAACAAAGCCTGAAGTGAAAACAGAAGAAAAGACCGCACCTGCCAAGCCAAAATCTGCAGCGAAAGTAGCACTAAAAGCATTACCTGAGATGATGGAGGAAGATGTGATTCCTTCTCTACGATCAATTCTCGAAAGTCAACAAGACATAACAGAACTCGAGTTGGTCTTTAAGGATAATCAAGTTAGGCCCTCTCTTCATGTGTTAATGCACCATTATACTGTATGTACTTCATTATAAAGCTTACAGATGAAGATGTACCGCTAAGTTGTTACACTTTGCTTTTGTGGTTCCACTATGACCAGCTTGAAGGTTCATTTCTGCAAAATGGCAAACCCTACACCTTTTGGGCCTTCTTCCCTGATGGAAATCTTACAGGTATCATTTCTGGAAGTAGAATGTAGGAATATCTCAATGTTGGAAACCGGTTACACTGTCCATGGCTATTGTGTATAGGTATATTTTACTCATGTTTTCACCTAGTCGGTATTGTAACTTGTAACACATCCGTGGTAGTACATAACCTAGGCTCTCGGACTCGGTTAGTTCAATCGACTTGAGTAGTGAATGTTTCATCTGAAGCTTCAGACGGGCATATGTGACCATTTTTGTCTGAATCTTTCAGACGAAAAATGGCTATATGAAGGGAGACCTTCTGCTCAAACTTCGTTTCTTTATAGAAGCAAGGCAGATCTTAGTTCAATCGGGCAGGGGCCCATATACATACGCGTGTTGACATAAACTAGATTTTGGCACATACTGGACCAACCAAGTTGAGTACGTGATGTTCCACGCTTTAGTCGAAGGGTTCAATCTCATTCCTTCTTGCTCTTTGCTCCTAGATACGTCAATGGAAGTAGGGAAGAGTAGAATGATCCGTAGTTAATCTTGTAATCAACTATCTCTAATTCTGTATTACACGATTTTATCTGGGATTGTTTTGGACAGGTCCCAAGGGATTTTCGCTGTCGTCGTATGGATCGGAAGTGAGCACTGTGGAACCTTTCCTGGTTGATGAGAAGAAACCAACGGCCAAACATGTTGTGTTTTGGGTGGAGAAGCGATTGGCAGCTCAAGGGATCATTCCTGTTTGGAAACAATGATTTACGTTTTCAATGTTTCTTCAACCTAATGAAATGATTACATGTCATCTTATGTAAATTACATATATGTGATTTGATTGAGTCGCAGTTGAGTTCAACTCAGTTCATAGATCTCTCGAATGTGTCAGAAAACCGTTCAAAGCCAGGACAGTTCGATTCAAATTACAAAATCTCTCGGCTCCTATGAGGTCGAATATCAGCTGTTTAAGACAGCATGCCAAACAAGCTCCAAAAGTTACTAATTCAAAAAAGATGAATAGTAAAATAATGACATGCCGGTTCCATATTACGATCAACATCTGTTACATAACGTAACATCATACGATTCATAACAAGGTAAAGGAATAAGTTTGACAAATCAATTTATTTTTAATAAAACAATTCTCCCATCATCTAGCATTACTTATTTAAATATAGGGAGTACATAAATTGTAGCTCAAAGAATCCAAACAACATACAACAGGAGTGCAGGACAACAAAGATGGTCAACTTATACCCAACCTTTAGTGGGGAGAATTACCTACCACATTGCCCATATTCAAAGTTATCAAAAAACATGTATAATCCTCTTGAGAAAATCATACAAAAAACATAAGAGAAAGAAAACACCCAAAACATGAAGCAGCTGACTGTCATCATCATCCTCGCCTTCTTTCTCATACGCTTGCTATACCTTGTGCATTCACAGAATGTCGATTCCTGCAACAACAACATCAACTTCAACGGCATTGTCAACTTTAACACCACCTCTATGACATGCCAGATTGTCTGGCAAAAACAAGACTTCATCCTAAGAGTAAGTCAAACTTCCATCATTTTATTATATTTTTTGTTTTTGCTTTTCAGATTATAGTTGGATTATTCATCAATCCAAAATTGTTCTCTTTAAAGGGTATATGGGCGGGACTGCTTATATCTTCCCTATTTTACATCGCCTATAGGCAAATGCCATTACCAAAACGTCAGATAGAGCATACACAAAAAAACATTGGTTTTTAAATTTTGGGAGGGACGAGTTAAACTTGCAACTTTGAAAGCACATGCCACACACAAAATTCTTGTTGCCGTCCTATTACAAAATCGTCTTACCAAAGATTTTTCTACTATCAGAGTAATAGAAGGCTGCCTTAAAATATAAAGAAGTGGCTTCCATAAGATCTGATGACTTTTTTTCCTCCTGATATAACAGTATGCACAGGCGGGACAAGGGGTGTGGAGCTTCTTGCTCTCAGCAAAGGACCCAAGCACCTGGGTCGGTATTGGGTTCTCGACCAACGGTCAGATGAAAGGCTCCAGTGCAATGGTGGGTTGGATCGACCCAAATGGAGATGGTAAGAACCTACAGTATGCCTTGAAGGACCTGGACTCTAACAATGTGTTACCTGGTCAGGGTGAGCTCACTGTGGTAAGCAAGTCAGATGCTGTGTTTAAGCGATCAAACCGTATATATATGGCTTTCCAGCTCAGCACACCCCAACCCCGAACGGCGCTGATATATGCTGTGGGACCCAGTACTCTGCCTAGCGCCAGCACCGGGTTCAAGTTAACCGAGCATCGTGATCGGATCAGCACCACCATAAATTATCAGACAGGTGAGGCCAACAAGTTCTTGATCATCAGTTTACATAACAGTACTACTAGTCTATAATTTACCAATTGAACAATCGGACTTCAGGAAAAAAAAAGTCAGAAAAGATCAGCAAAATAACCGAAAACAATATATTTACCCCAAAGAATGGTAGAATAGCAAAAGCCGGGATTAAAGAGTTGACATTTTTTATGAAATACCGATGAAAATTTAGAACAATGATAGGACGGTAGGACCGCCACTGCCACTGGCATGTAGCACCACAAAAGGAAGGAAATTTAAAATGTAAGTGAAAGAGTGGTACCGAAGTGAACTCAACAACCCCCAGACTCATTATCCAAACAAGGACCAATAAAGTCACCTTCTCTCGTAGCCTTCATTCTCAGGCTTTTGAGAATGTCAAAAAGTTTTATCCAAAGAAAGGCTTCCAGCAGTAATTATAAACAGAATGGATTTTAATTTCTCTGTGACAGGACATAGTAAATCAGAGAGCAAGTCATACACAGGATTAAGGAAGGCCCATGGAGCTTTGAACATGATAGGATGGGGAATACTGATGCCAATAGGAGCAATGGTTGCTCGGTATTTTCGACAGTGGGATCCAATATGGTTTTACTCTCATACTGCAATCCAAGTCCTTAGCTTCATGTTTGGACTAGTTGGTTTCATCTTAGGACTTGTATTAGAAGGACTAGTAAATGCACATGTCAAAAATCACAGAAACCTCGGTATCACCATTTTTATACTTGGCTGCCTTCAGGTACATTTCATCTGTGTCTATGTTACTTTGACATTTCATTTGGTTGTGTTGCTTGTGGACACCACATGACACCAACAATCTTTCCAACAGCAAACAAAATATCCGTACGCTAAAATTGGCACTGATGGCTTTTTTAGGTAATGGCGCTCTTAATTAGACCAGAGAAAGGAACGAAGATGCGACAATACTGGAATTTGTATCATCACAATGCTGGAAAAATTTTGGTAGTGCTTGCAATCTCAAATGTTATCTATGGAATACAATTGGGTATGGAGGGTGCCAGTTGGTATGGTACTTATGCTGTGATAGTGACACTTTTAGTTGTTTCGGTGGTTATTCTGGAAATCAAGTTGTGGAGACGAAGATGAATTTGTACAGTGTAGGAAGTACGATCCCAAATATTTTTGTTACACGAATTTGTTTCTCATAGATATAGTACAATTACAACTCTCAATCTAATATTTTCTGTGGGGCTTTGGATTATGACAAACAAAATGACTCACTGTGATGGCGTTTTTTAACTTGAAGTACTAGTTGATGTAGTTCTCAATAAAATTTTCATTATCAAAAGCACAACCTTTATCTGCTTTTGACACAAAGGTAGCAGTATGGTCGCATATAGAACCTCTATACCCGAGTGATAACTAGACCTGGCAAAATCAACCCGATCCGAAAAGTCTGACCCGAGACTCAAAATTGACCAGAAAGACAGCACCCGAATGTGACCCGAAACCCGAATTAACCCGACCCTACCCGAACTGACCCGAGCTTTCTTGCCCCGCAAGCGACGCGAGACCCGAAATACCTCGACCCGTTTGACCAGAAAGAGACCCGACCAACAAACCCGAAATAGACCCGTAACCCGAAACGGCCCGACCCGACCCGACCTAACCCGAAAATATGACAAACCCGAAATGACCCGAAATGAACCGAACCCGAGCCGAACCCGACCCGATGCCATTTTGCCAGGTCTAGTGATAACCACCTCTGAAAAGGTCTTCTTCTTCTCAGAAAACTTACAGACCCCTGACGAATCAGTCAGCTAACTTATTACATTTGCATTGGAAAAGTAGGAGCTGGGGTTATTAGAAGTTAAAACACACAACTTGAGTCATCCAGGTTCTTGTAAGTTTTTTTCTGATTTATACCAGCCTTGGCAATCGTTGGCATCTTCAGGATTAGTCTTTTTTACAAAATGAAAATATTTTACCTTTTTTTCTCCTTTTCCCAAGTCACTCCATTGTGTCTCCTTTCATCTTTTTATACTAACTAATCTCCCTTCCCAGTCTTTCCCTACTCTTATCTTCCTGTCTCAGATAAGGCTACAACATCAGACAGACACAAAAACTAAATTGCACATACATTAGTATTAATCCGAACCTTAATGGAGGAAAAACAAGAGAATGAGAATCTAGAGGAATTGAAAGCTCTGCGCAGGAGAGACGTCATTAGCGACTAGCGAGGATCACAAATTTACCAGGGTGGTGTATGAAAGGCCACGGGTGCTGTCCTGAAACGACATAGAACATACAAGATTATCAGGTGAGTTGAGCCACGATCTTATAAAAGCTTTGTTTACGAGCTACATACATGATAGAAACTTACTTGGAGAAACTCAGGCACTACAATAAGATGGATACATGACCACTCGAAAATCAGCATCTAATTCAAGATTTTCCTCTCCTTTGATAACTACATCGCCTCTCGCTAATCTAAACAACTCAACTGCAAATGCACTAACTCGAGGACAACCATTCATGTATAAAATAGATAGCTTGTTACAACCATTTACCAAGGCTTCCAACCCACGGTCACAAAGATTCCTACACCGGTTGACATGGAGTTTTTCTAAACTGTTACAATTCAAGGCAATTGACTCCCACCCTTCAACTTTAATCTCATGGCACAATGCCAAATTCCACTCTACAAGGGACGGACAACCCTTCGCGATTGCTGCAACAGATTCATCCCTTAATGTCCTACACAATCGCGTGTTCAAAACCTGAAGCCTTTTTCCCCATCCTGCTCCAATTAAGGCCAACCCATCTCCACGAATGGACCAACTAAGATTTGCTAAATTAAGATACTTAAGACCACCTCCACTAACAATGCCTGAAATACCATCAGGCTCTAGCTTACAAGATTCAGCCTCCATATAAGCTAGAGTTTGAGAGCAGCCTTGAAACCCAACACCAGTTAATCCCTCACAGTTGCTGATTCTTATGGAATGGAGCTTAAAACAACTCTGAACAATAGTTTTTATCCCGTGATCAGTTATCAAACAACAATATGAAAGATTAATAACTTCCACACCTAAACAGCCCTTAGCCAATGTTTCCAAACCAGTGTCGGAGACATTACAGCGGTAGAGGCTGATAAATGTCAAAGAAGGGCAACCAATAGCGACGAAGGAAAGGCCACTATCAGTGATCTTGAAACAACAATCTAAGTGTAGGGCTCGAAGGGTGCAACCGTAATTTTTCAATGCCTTTAAGCCGGAGTCGAGTAGCTCCGTGCAACCAGATAAGGACAGTGATTTTAAATGTGGAAAGCGGTTCAGCGTTGTATGTACTTTAAATGAGTCAATCCTATAGTAAGTTCCTGATAGAGGAACCATAAAGTTGGTCAATGAGCAGTCAAATTGTAAAGACTGACGATTTTGATTCTGAATTTCAAGCCACCTACGGCAAGTTAACCCAAATGCTCTGCGATCAGACTCGCAACTAAGCCGTTTGAATATGAATAGAAGGCAATCAGCAGGGAGATCCATCACAGAAGTAAAGTTGACATTTTGAGCATCTTCCATTACACTAACCTCTCCTAACACAGACCTTATTGCATCTAAGCTTCGAAGATTAAGCTATCTTATCATTCTGATCAAGCATAAATAAGACAGAAACATATAAGGATCATCGAAAAACCAATTTTGCAACGACTAGATTGTTTTCGAGGTAAGACTGCATGCATCCAGACCTCCTCAATACCCTACCCTGTCAAAATAAGGATTATATTGGGATCAGATTGTTGCAGTTGAACTGTATTGTATCAAGAGTTCAAGACAGCATTCTTACAAGTAACAACAATTCAGAACTAAATAAATTCATGGGAAGCCACTTCTGATGAAAATACCCCCTCACAATGAATAATAAAGCAAATAAATGATTTGGGATACAAGGAGTATGTTTTATTGTAAGACGTAATTCCTATATAGAACAATGGGAAAAAATTACTAGTTGGGCCACAACCTTCGGCTTAAGTTTGGTTTTGGTTTTGGTTTTGGTTTTGGTTGGTTTTGGTTGAGATGGTTATCTAACATGGTATTTGTGACCAAAGGTCACAAGTTCGAATCCTAGTAGCCTCAAATATCTCACGAAATGGAATTTCAGCATATGGTATCGGGAAGCATGTGCACTAACCACTCTTTAAGTCTAATGGGCATTTGAGTGAGGGCCATAATAGGATACAAATATATTAGTTGAATCTCAACATCACCTCAAAGTTTTGGTTGAGATTGATAATCTAACATATTACCGAAGTAAAGTTAGACCTTAAATCTACAAAATATCAAGCTGATTGAACAAACTGAGAGTACCCACAAATGATATCATTTAAAACTATGAACAATCACAAGATCAAAACAGTATCAGAAAAAACAATTCAGGAATAAAATATTGAGTCAATTTAATCAAATGAACAAAGAAATAAAATGATTGAAGCAATTAATAAAATGAATACCAAGATGAATTGCAGGAGTGCTCAGGGCAAGATTAGTGGTGAGGTAAAGATTGTTTATGGTTTTCTATGATGTCGAAATTAGAATGCTTATAAGAAACTTACATGTGCGAGTTTTATTCGGTGGTGGAGGCCGTGGAAACTAGACCGACCGACGTTGACTCGATACGAATAACCTGACTCGTCTCCGTCACGACATTCAAGCTTAGTACGTGTACCCGAATGTTCAATGTTTCACACTAACTTGATAATAGTTGACACAAAAATGGCCCGAACTCAAGATGACCGATCCGATCCGATCCGACCCGACCTGACCTGACTCGAATCTATCTAACTTGAAATTGACAAGGCCTAAATTAATCCAACCCGTTTAAACCGTTTTACAGTTCTAGTAGAACCGGACCCATTCATATCATTTTTGGTTAACCTAATTGTTAATTACCAAAATCCTTCGGTTGCACCGATACAAAATTTGTTTTTTTTTTCTTTACTGTGTGAATTTTATGTTAATGAGTCACAAGGTTGATACAATATCGAGGGTGGAGGGATCTGAATCTGGGAGCTATTGTCCATTATAAGTGCTTAACTATTAAGGTAAGACCTCTTCCATAATTATGGAGCGTAGCCTAGCGACTGGGGTACTACAATCATGACTTAGGGTGTTTATTTGGCTCTTGGAGGGACCACGAAGTCAGAGTAATGGTTTTCCGAGTGGCGGGTTTCCGGTTGGAGGGTTTCCTGGAGGTAGTTTCCCCGACGGCGGTGCTCGCGGATACTTTGGAGTAGGGACATCTGGGACAGCGAGAGGAGATCCAGAGGATGATAACTTGGATGACGACGAGGATGTTGCTGAGGTGTTGTGAGTGCTACAGGTTGCCCGACACCTTGGGTCCGATGTTTATGATCATGTTTTCTCATTGTTTTCTTATACATTTTATCGGTAGCTAGACTACTATGACTATTGGGGTGTTTTAAGGACTATGGTATGTGTAATTTTGGTCCTTGTGACCATCGTTGCTATGCATTAGCCTAGACTCGATTTAGTAGTAGTTACTTATGATCGACCGTGACTGTGGTCTGATGAAGTACATTTAGACTTAATCCGATATCGTCGTCGCTTAAGACCGAAGGCGGGCTATAAGTATTGAATGTGAATGATAGGAATAGGTACATGCCAGGTGCATAACTGACACAAAATATGAGGCAAAATGTAATCGGAATGGGTCTTGGAGGCTTTGTACTCGACCGAGTACCCTCGTTCATCGATGGAATAAAGGGGCCACTCGACCGAGTAACCTCAGGTACCCGACCGAGTGACTATGTCTGGTTGTGATGAATGTTGTCCGATTACATTCAATTGTTAGTGACCCACCAAGTACCCTCACGTACCTCAACGAGTAGTTGATTATGGTTGACCATGACAATGTCATAGCCAAGTTAGAATGTCTAGTAAGAAGAGAAGGGGTGGAGAAAGTCTTGGTGACGGGGTACGACGGTTGACGTCGATTGAAGGTTCGAGTGGACCCTAATAGGAGAGGGTGTCGGTATAATTTGGAAGTTTGTTCACCTCATGTTTTAATGAACATTTTGAATAATGAACAGTACGCTTTTAAAAAAGCTATCAAAAGATGTTTTCAAAAAGCAACCAGGGAATTTTTTCGGGTTTGGTGCACAATACGTGACTGGCATAAATAACCGTTATTTTTGAATTTAGAATTTTTCTCTAAAGTATATATTATAAATTTCGAGACAGTTCTATCGAGTAACGATTTCATATCTAATTAATCGACAAAGTTACGGAAATAAGATTCGACACGAAAATTGTTATTCCAACAATTTCATAAACTTATAATCCATAAACTTTTATAATGGGTTTTCGTCTTGCATGTTCATAAACATTTGTATAATACTGATGTCATAGGGTGGTGCGTTAGTTCTTGAGACGGTGTATGAACTGTGGAGCGAAGTTCAATTTTAAGGAGAGTAGAATTGTGACATTCCGGTTTGTGGTGTTGTTAAAGGATTGAACAATGGGAGGGAGGAGAACGATAAGATTGTGTTTACGATTAAGGATAGTGATTGGGTAATGGTGGCAACAAGGGAGCGACAATATGGGAATCATAGTAGTGTAGTAGTCGCTTCTGAATCTTTAGGTATGAGTGAACTTCGGGAATAAAGTTCATTTTAAGGGAGCAAGATTGTAATACTCGTCTCTTTTTGACCTTTGTTTATAGAGTACCTTTAATAGTATGTAACAACCCAACTTATATAATAAAAGAAATAACATAATATAAATGAATAATTAGAGTCTAACAATAATAATAATAATAATAATAATAATAATAATAATAATAATAATAAGGTCTAGGTGGCGGAAATATCTGACCAATCTGGATCGATACCAAATCTAAAAGTAAAAGCCACTACATTATTCAAGGGTCCTCAAAACGTAAATCAAAACAATTTATTCATCTCGCCGCACAAAACTCCCAAAGCAAAATACCATCCAATCAGCAACTAGCTGAACAACCTGAGAAAAGAGCGACAATCAGTCGAGAGTAACTAGATGCTCTCTCAGTCATGTTTATAATAGGTTGAATTAACTAACAATTAATAACAGCTGAAAGTAGACAAATAACATGTGAAAATATAAGTACAACATGACATGCAACCCTAGAGGAAAACCATTTTAAAATAAAGAATGGACCCTAGAGGAAAACCTTACGCAGACACCATCTAGGTCAAGATTTTTCTTCTGGATTTCAGCATTATGGCACGTAATTCATCAAGCAAAATGAAATCTAAGCATGTTAGCCGATTATCTATGCTACAATCTGGAGAGAAAAGTAGTAAAAAATAGTGAGGAAGTTTTGAGGACAGGACCATCTGAAGAAGATGGTTATACGAACAAAACCAATGCAAGAAGTTAATGGAATCCTGGTCTATTGTTTGAAGATGATGAGGAGGTTCTCAGTGGTGAGAACAATCTCTAGATTACAAAAAGAGGTAAGAAGAGTAAGGTGGTGGACCAGAATGATGAGAGTATGGATGATCTGATACAATTTAAACAGGATGACATTAAGGAAGAAATAGCCTACTGGAACAATGCTATCTACTGCTTTGTTTTGGGTGCTAACCCCTCTTGGGAGGTTCTGTAAGGCTTTGTACATCGCATTTGGCATAACTATAGTATTGATAAGATCTCCTTTATGCCAAATGGGATATTCCTGGTTATATTTAAGGAGTATAAAGATAGAGAAGCAATCCTTCAGGCATGACAATTTATGTTTGATAATAAACCAATGACTGTGAGGCCATGGGATATTGATGTTGAAACGACTAAGGAAGATGTCAAGAGCGTGCCTTCATGGATTCAAATTCATGACTTACCATTGAAATTTTGGGATAAATGTCTACCTACCACATGCCTCATTGGTAAGTTTCAGAAAGTTGATCAAGCCACTATAGAGAAGACAAGATTGGGATTTGCACAAGTTATGGTTGAACTAACTATTGGACAAAAATTTCCCAATAAGATGAGATTCTTGGATGAATCTGGGAAGGTAGTATCATTATCAGTTGAATATGAATGGAAGCCATCACTTCGTACCAAGTGCAAAGGGATTGGGCATGAAAGCACTATGTGTAGGAAACATGATCAGACTGAGAAGAAAAAAGGTGTTATTGCAAAAGTGTGGAAGCCAAAGGTTATACACCCTGTGAGCAGTAAGCCCCTGATGATCCCCAGTAATCATGAGAATAAGAGGTTAGATTTTGCACAAAGTAATTCTCATCAGGCTACCTCTGAATTAAGTACTACTCCTGTTACTGTAACCTCTGAAAAATCTTATAAGAATGCAGTGGATGGGACTGTTACTCCAAGGGCAGGTATTAGACAAAATGGTAACCCTACTTCTCCTATGTCAAATAAATAGCATTGGATTTTGGAATGTCCGGGGTATGAATAGTGTAGATAAACAAAAAAAAAATATCAAATGGTTTATTCATAATAAAGATATAGGTTTATTTGGACTTCTAGAGACTAAAATAAATGGTAAAAATGTGAGTCATATTTCTCATTCTATTTTAAAAGGGTGGAGTGTAACTACCAATAGTAGCTTTCATAAAGGTGGAAGGGTTTGTCTTCTTTGGAAGCCTAGTTTATTTGATGTTTTGATCCTGGACTGTGATGCTCAATTTATCCATACCTGTGTCACATCTAGAGTTACCCAGCAGCAATTTTTCTTGACTATGATATATGCTCTCAATGATGGAGTGAAGAGAAGAGTTATATGGCAGAAGTTGGAGCAAATATCTACTAATTGTGGAGGACTATGGGCATTAGCATGGGATTTTAATACTGTGATTAATCCTGAGGAGTGATTAGGAGGTAATACCAAGCAGTCAGATATGGATGAATATATTGATTGCCTTACTTCTTGTGGCATGACTGATATAAATGCAACTAGGGCATACTATGCTTGGACAAATAAACAAGATCCCCAGACAAGGGTGTTCAATAGGCTGGACAGGTTCCTTGTGAATCAATGGTGGCAATCTGCTTTTCCTGATATGGTGGGCCACTTTCACCCTGCATGATTATTTGATATTAGTCCATGCACTATCAGTAATATACAGTTGAGACAAGTGAGAAGGGCCAACTTTAAATATTTTAAAATGTGGGGGAAAGTCCCATCCTTTCTTACTAGGGTACAAGAGGAATGACACAAGCAATATCCTGATTGCAAAATGTTTGTAGTGGTAAAAAAGCTAAAAGCTTTGAAATTCAGTCTGAAATGCCTCAATAAGGAATGATATTATAATGTGGAAAATGTTACTACTATAGCTGAGCAGGAATTAAAAACTGTTCAGGTGAAGTTGGAAACTAATCCACTGAATGGAGATTTTTCCAGGCAAGAAATGACAGTATCCCAATTTGTGAAAGCACTCACTATGGCTAGGAATAACTTTCTGGGCCAGAAAGCTAAGATTAGATTGTTAGAGGATGGGGATAGTAACACTTCTTACTTCCATGGAACCATTAAGAAAAGATGCAGTATGAACAAGGTGATTCAAATTGAGGATCAATATGGCAATCTATGTACTGACAGTCAGAGTATTCAGAATGCCTTCCTAGAGTACTACCAGCAGCTCTTGGGAAGTAAAAAGAGTACTGAGACAATGAGATAGACTGTCATTAATATA
Organism: Silene coronaria; assembly: GCA_028566215.1. Lineage (NCBI taxonomy): Eukaryota > Viridiplantae > Streptophyta > Magnoliopsida > Caryophyllales > Caryophyllaceae > Silene > Silene coronaria. Next base: position 1,100 of record JAOWBH010112993.1, on the reverse strand, counting down.
GGGAACTGCTGCAGCCAGGAGCATTCTGCCATTCTCATTTCCCCAGTTACTGATGCAGAAATAAAGAATCCTATAGATAAATCTCCAGAAACTGATGGCTATACTAGTGCTTTCTTTAAAGACAGTTGGGATATTGTTGGGACTGAGATTTGTGAGGCTATCAAAGACTTCTTTGCCACTAGGAAACTGCTCAATCAATTGAATGCCATAAATATAACCTTAATCCCAAAATGTGAGAGGCCTGCTGATGTGAAGTAATTCAGACCAATTGCATGTTGTAACATGATTTACAAGGTAATCTCTAAATTACTTTGTAATAGATTATCAATGGTCATGCCTGATCCAATTAGTGTTAATCAAGGGAATTCATCAAAGGGAGATCAATTATTGAAAATGTCCTTATATGCCAAGATATTGTGAAGCTTTATAATAGACAAGCTGTCTCTTCCAGATGTCTGTTTAAAATTGATTTGCAAAAGGCATATGGTACAGTTGAATGAGAATTTGTTTATCAAATTTTCCAAATGAGGAGATTCCCTGCAATTTTATATTAGAAAGTGATGACTTGTATAAAATCTACATCCTTTACTCTTTGTCTCAATGGTACAAACTTTAGATACTTCAAAGGGAAGAGAGGTCTTAGGCAGGGTGATCCAATCTCTCCACTGATATTTACCATGTGTATGAATTATCTCACCAGAATGATTAATTATGCAACTGCTCGATGGCCTTTCCAATATCACCCTTTATGTAAGGGTATCAAGCTTAATCACTTAATGTTTGCAGATGATTTGCTCATGTTCTAAAAGGGAAATGCTCACTCTATTATGCTGGTGCTCAGAGCATTCTGCTCTTTTTCTAGAGCATTTGTGATACGAATTACAATGATAACTCGTATTTAAGCGGAAGCAAGAAACTGAACAGTCGATGGTACTGTCCAATTCGATGTGTTTAACTAAGATCGAATGTACTAGGTACAACCCAAATTAGTTAAGTATCTGTTTTTTGTGAGTTTTAAACTGGGATAAGCAATGTTAAACTACACCGATAGTCTAACAAAGAGATTGACGCTCTACACCAATAGAGTCAATCGGATTATT
>JAOWBH010112662.1:0-14050 GCA_028566215.1 Silene coronaria | reverse complement strand
GTGTAAGGGGGAGAGGGGGGGTGGGGGGGATCATTGCTTCAGTAAACAGTACTCGGTTTACTCCATTAAGCAAAATTTAACTCGCTACTGTCCTTTACTGCAAGACATGAATACTCCATGAAATATAAATGTCCTCGACTTCTAAAGGAAATTCTTGATGTAAATTTATTATTGAACTTGCATTTTATTAGGTTTACCACAATAAATCGCATTTCTTACTTTCCACTACACATACACAAAAATGAAACCATAAACACTCAAATGCTGAAACCAAACAATTAGACAGCAAATGCATTAATAAGTCAAGTTCACTATTAACGAGTTAAGTTCACTACATGATCCCCGTTTTCACAACCTTCCTATTTTACTTGCATCTTATTCATAATGTCTCATTGGTAAAGGCAAACAGAAGGCAGAAGAGAGAAAGAAGAAGTTACTTTTGGAAGGGGGAGTTGCACAATAACTCCATGAATAGATGGATCATTGTTTAAATCTGAAACAACTTTTAGGACTTCATCCTCGGTCGACTCAGCTGGCAGCTCCACAATAGATGACTTAATTCCAACTTTGTCACACGCTTCCATTTTGATTTCGACGAATGTGTGAGAGTCGTTTCTTTCACCCACTAACACAAGAGCTAAACCAGGACACTTGTTGATAGAGTCCTTCATTCTCGCAATCTCATCACCTACTTGCGACTCAATCATATGGGCAATCTCCTTTCCATCAATGATTGTTGCCCTCTTTTTATCAACTGCTTCAAACAGCATTATCGAGATTGGCAAATCACATATAAATCAGGGCCACAACCACGTAAAGGAGAGAACCCATTACATAAGCTCAAAAGAGGTTTCATCCCAAAACAATGTAGGTTAGATAAGTCACCTAGTTTATATATTGATCTACCTTCTCTTCATCTTTCAGTGCAGAACACACACAAGCAGCTGAACATAGGATGTAACTTTAAGAAAAAGGATTGCTAAAAATTTGTGCCCTTTCAAATCAGCAAAGCTATGTCTAATTTCTATCATTTTTAAACTTTCAAACACCAATTTAAGTACTATTAACATTTTAAAAAAAAAATTCATAAGAATCACCATACCACAATGTAATCACTCACAACACAAATTCAGAATTTATCAATAACCCATCAACCCAGTGCCGTACCCACAGCTTTCCAATATTGCATGGACAGTTTGAAAAATTTACGTCATTTAGATCCCAAACTAAGAGGTAACATAGCAATTACACACCTCACTTCTATAGATTCAGGGTACACCACTGCATCAACCCAATAATGCATTGACAGTTGACTAATTTTTCAAGAGTGAAATGTTTAGCTACCAAACCAATATCCTTATGTGATTAAAATAACACAAACACAGAAGTTTGTAACTCATAATTTACATAGCCCATTATCTAACTAACCATGCAAAAAGTCAAACACATAAATTATACTCCCTCCATCCCGGTCATTTGTTTACCTATTCCATTTTAGGGTGTCTCATTCAATTGTTTACATTTCTCTTTTGGGAATCCTTTTGATGAACAATTTGATCCTTCACATTCAACTTGGTCCACTTGTCATCAAATAATTGGTCCTCCCCCCTTTCCTTGGTCTTTGTGCCAAAACCAAAGGTAAACAAATGGCCGGGACGGAGGGACCGAGGGAGTATATTATATGATCAAAATAACACGGACCCAGAATTTTGTACTCCATAGCTCCTAATTTTCATAACCCAATATGTAATCAATCATTAATCATAGAAAAACAAGAAATTACCAATGGTTTGGGGATTAAATGAGAGGTTAGAGGAGGTGAAAGAAGGCCAAACATCAGGAGCATCAAGACCTAGATGATTGATTCTTTGAAATGCCATTACTAAAGATGGTAGAGGTATTGAATAATAATAAAAAGTTCTAAACTTTATTGAAACTGCCTTCCAAATTAATCTTCTGCCAACTCCAAATCCCACCCCTATTAAAATAATGCAGAAACAATAAATAATTATTATTTTGGATCTGGAACAGAAGTATTTAACTATTTATTGTTTTCGGATACATGTGGGTCATTGACTTGGGATCAAACTCCCCATCTTGCATGGTGACTCTAGGATTATTTATTATATTTGCTACTGCAAGCATAAGCTCTATCCAGAAGGGTGACTTAACCATAAAGGTCGTCATGCTCAATGGCGACTCTTTACTACCTGAAGAGCTACCTACACAAGAGGAAGAAGTGGTACCTGACGAAAGAATGCCGGGAGCTAGAATAAGCATCAAACAGAAGAGGATGAAAACATGTACGAATCAATGTTCTATAATTGGAAATATTGCTCAAAAACTATACATATAAATTCAAGTATGCTCAGAAAAAATACATGTATGCTCAATAACTAAAAGGGTCTGAGGTAATACATCAGATACGTAATCATTTTTCTCCTATTAAGTGCATGGTAAGTTGGTAACTAATCGATGAAAAAATATACGTTCGATGATAACGGATCTTTCTATCGTTCGGAGGGGTTCGATCCTTGCTAGCTTTTTCAGTACACGTACATTTCAGCATGTAAATAAATTAGTCTTACTTCGTATCACCTAGCCCACTTACTAAAAGAGCGAGCGACTATCAATTAAACTTGAGGCTAATGGTTTAAATCTGGGCCCCCAATATTTTTCGCTTCAAGATTCACCACTCAAATAGTGTTCAATGGTTGTTTTGTGTTTGATCCTCATTTTCCTTGGTCTACCAGCCTAGATTAACAAAGTTATCATAATAAATCATACCATGAATGGCGGAATCTAATAACACAACTATCCAAAGGTATAAAAAGGAAATTAATCACACAAATACTTGGAAAAGAACATACAGTTCAGCATATTAATAAATGATGGATATATTCCGTAACATGGTGATGACCCCAAAAGCCTAATATAGCCGTTGTAACTTATAAATCTTGAAAATCTAGTATGGGCTAGTTCTTAGTTTCAGCACCACCGTCTCATAATCTGATATGCAATATGTAGACTCCATACAATGGAAAAGAGAATTGTATAGTGCCTACCATGTGCATGTGAGAGGGTGGTACTAAAACACATTGGAGTCGTATGAGCTCGCGGCGCTGTCTCATATTCCTATATGATTGAAATATCAACAATATGCTTAAGTTCTAAACAGACTTGCACAAAACTGGAAAAGGTGCCATTATATAACGCATTTTATTGGTTCATGTCTGTGTCACCGTGTTAGATAACTCAACAAAGCTAAGCTTATACAACTAAACAAAGCTACCTGCTACCGCGCTATGGGTGGGCTGCTTGGCACCACCTCCGAACAAAATTGGCCTAGTGATGCTGCTTATTCCGAACTTTAGTCAAAAGAACTTCTGCCTTACATCCTGGATCATGGGTGATTTTCTCCTACTTTTGCCTTGGGCCGTATACATTTCTGTTTTGAAGATGACATTCGTTGATTCCTTGCAAAATTATTGCTTGTCGAGATCGAGCGGAAAACTTGCTTGTTTTCTATAAGTTCAAACTTTAAACTTGATCCTTAAAGTGCATTGATCATCACCTAGTTGAGCTGAAGCATGGCAATAGCTGTGTTAGCTTTACAGGCACCACAACCAGATTGTCCACATATATGGGGATATACCCATTAAGTGCAATTCTAATGCAGGATATCAGAGGTCTCAAAGCCAAAAGGACAAGACTGTCAGTTTACAAAGAAACTATTCGAGCCTATATTAATTAGCAGTGTGTCAATGAATGTTCAAAATTGTGATCTGGGCTACCACATAATATCATAGACATCCGCAATTCCGCATCTAATAGACAAAAGTACATGCATTAGAGAAGCAAATTTATAAGCAAATATTGTACCTGGAGGAATTCAAGAAAATTTATAAGCACGTTTAGCTGAATCAAGTGTATTTGAAAGCAGCATGGAGATTGTCACAGGTCCCAGCCCTCCTGGAACCGGGGTGATTGCAGATGCTACCCCAACTGCTTCCTCAAAGCACACATCACCAGTTAGGTGAAACCCGTGTTTCCCATTCGGGTCCTACAAAAAAAAAAGAGTGGCAAAACCATCAATCACTCCTTCCAATCAAACCTGTTAAATTAAAAGGGTAACCAGGTAAGTAATCTTTAATTAAATCCATTCAAGCAATCTGTTTGTGATTAAGCTACATTACTTCGACTCCTCATTTCTAGGGTCATAACCGTGTCTCCGCTCTTGCCAGTGCGACACTTCTCCTAAAAGAACCATAAACAGCAGCCCGTGTAATAAACTTAGAGGAAGAAACCTTGTATATCATTGAAGATTTTAAGCCTTATTGTTTCGTATCTCTCTCTCCCTTGAAAAGTCTAAATATTTCAAATTTATAAGATTTACATTTTACAGACGTGTCTCTTATATACTCACTTTAGGAAGCTCTCCAGAGTACAAAAGGACTGAATCATTTGATATGTATCCGTATCCGACACCGTGTATATTTATGTCTCCTTTCACATTTGTGTGATAAAATTAAACAGCTCCTGTCACGTTTCAGGTATGAAACTAAGAATAAAGAGGCCACATAAGACATCGGCTGAAGGTAATTCCCAAACTTTACCTTAATTGCATTTGTTCCTGCATCAATTACAATTGATCCTGGTTTTAACCAATCACCTCGAACCATGTTTGGCACTCCCACATCAGCAATGACAATATCTGCTTCACGGGTGATTTCTTGCGGATTCTTGGTGAATGAATGCACAAGGGTCACAGTTGCGTTATGCCTCTTCAAGTCAGATGAAAATAACCGCACTTATCAGAAAATAGTTCTCTTTCCAACATGTGCAAGTAAAAATATGACATCAGAGTAGAGTGTACCTGAAGCAACAATGAAGTAGGTAATGCGACAACCTTACTTCTCCCGATCACAACAGCCTTTTTCCCCTTAAGTTCAATGCCAGACCTCAGCAACAAATCAATGCAAGCCTTAGCTGCACAAGGTATGAAATACGGTTCTCTTCCTTTTAGAGCAAGATTTCCCATATTTAGAGGATGAAAACCGTCAACGTCCTTTTCAGGACTAACGACTTTCATTACCTTCTCCTCGTCGAAATGCTGTGTCAAAATTTTGAATAGTCATGAAACCGGGGACACGATTGAAAAATTGTTATTAAAATAGCATATACTGTAGGGAGAATAATCCTACCTTCGGTGACAAGCAAATGCAATTATTAAGCAAAGTTTCACTTCTTACTATACTCCAATAAAAGACATTAATACACCATGAAATATAAATGTCCCATGGTTACCCGGTTTGATATGAATACACCCTTTCTGATTCACGGTTCATTCTTATAGAGTATGTTTTATATTTATTTTCAGTAAGTGACATGCTAGAATTAGCTCTTAATGATTTGCAATTCGTAGGGTACCCGAGCGACCCGGGAAGCCCTGAAATGTCCGTAATTGCAAAACCACTTGACACAATTTCATTATTGCTTTCATTTTTATTTGGTTTACCGCAAAAACTCGCCTTTTTTTTTCTACTCTCCACTTCACAGGCATAAATATGGAACACTAAACACTCAAATGCTGAAATCATATTAGTAAACGTCGAATTCATTGACAAGTCATGTTCGCTGCATGATCCCTTCATTTTCAGAACCTCCTATTTTACTTGCATCTTACTAGTAACTTTCGTATTAGTAAAGTAAAGGCGAAAAGAAAAGCAGAGGAGAGACAGAAGAGGTAAATTGGTTTCGAGAGTTACTTTTGGAAGGGGTAGTTGCACGATGACTCCATGAACAGATGGATTATTGTTTAAATCTGAAACAAGATGAAGGACTTCATCCTCGGTCGACTCAGCTGGCAGTTCCACAATGGATGAAGCAATTCCAACTTTGTCACAAGCTTTCATTTTGATTTCAACGAATGTGTGAGAGTCGTTTCTTTCACCCACTAAAACAAAAGCCAATCCTGGACACTTGTTGATAGACTCCTTCATTCTCGTAATTTCATCACCTATTTGCAACTTGATCTTACTGGCAATCTCCTTTCCATCAATGATTGTTGCACTCTTTTTATCAACTGCTTCAAACAACATAATTGAGATTCAGAAATCACATATAAAACCACTTTGGCCCTCTGCCACACAAAGGAGAAAATCCATTACTTAAACCCAAAAGAGGTTCCATCCGAGAAGATGATTGTTTAAGCTTGAGCACATAACACACATAAATACATTGATACGATGAAGATTAAACATTACAACGCTTTTCTGCACAAACAAATCATCACAGTTATAGCTCGAGCATATATCATCATAAATAACTAATGAACTTAATAACCCACTAGTCCATCACCAGTGAGAAAAGTAAGCATCTTACTCACACTTGATCACGGGCAATGAAGATTTGTGCAGGCAGGTATCATCGAAAAACAATTGAATTGGCTATAAATTTCTGTTCTTTCAAATCAGCACAACTATTTCTGATGTCCATATTTTTCAACTTTCAAGCACCAATTAAAGCACTACTCCCTCCGTCTCATTCATTTGCTTACCTTTTTATTCTTTGTGAGGGGTATATTATTCAAACGTCAACAAATTATTGGGACGGAGAGAGTACTAACAATTACTCGTACTTATTAGAATGTAATCAATCACAACCCCAAAATTGCTTAATAATTAATTAATTATACCATTCTTTCAGCACTAATATCTTGTTACCAATCCAATAACATTAACTGATCAAAATAACACAAAATCCTATACTTTGTAGCTCATAATTTTCATAACCCATTATCTAATTAACCATTAATCACAACATTCTTAATTCCTAATTTATCAACAACCCATCAACTGAAAATTTCATTAACAGTCAATTTTACCATTCTCTCTGAGTCTCAGCACTCAAATCTTCCACAAATACTTGTGTAAGACGACCTTACACTTTTGTATCGTAAAACCGCTTTCTGCCAACTACTTTTACCCACTAATTTGGTTAGGTTTGGATCAGTTTTACACTATCTTTACGTAAAACCGTCTTACCCAAGACTAACTCCAAATCTTTTGTCACACAACCAATAACACAATGTGATCAAATTAACACAAACCCAGAATTTCATACCTCATAATTAACCTAACCCATTATCAAACTTATCATCAATCATACAAAAACACAAATTAAATGATCAAAACAACAAAAACCCAGAATTTCCCAGCTCATAATTAACAAAACCCAATACATAATCAATCATTAATCATACAAAAACACAAATTAAATGATCAAAACAACAAAAACCCAGAATTTCCCAGCTCATATTTAACAAAACCCAATACATAATCAATCATTAATCATACAAAAACACAAATTAAATGATCAAAACAACAAAACCCCAGAATTCCCCAGCTCATAACTAACAAAATCAAACATTAATCATATAAAAATCAAGAAATTACCATTAATTTGAGGATTAAATGAAAGATGAGAGGAGGTAAAAGAAGGCCAAACATCAGGAACATCAAGACCTAAATGATTAATTCTTTGAAATGCCATTAATGGTGTTGAAGGTATTGAATAATTAGGAGTAATTGTTGAGAAAGATTTCAACTTTATTGAATTTGTTTTACGAATTAATCGTCTTCCAATTCCAAATGCCACACCCATTTCATGGATTTAATCTCTTGGTTTCTCCTTCCTATTTGCAGTGTTGGGAGGTACGACCGTTTTGCTGTTCATGTCGTGGCATATGGAGAGTAATTTTCCTTTTTTTTTCGGTTTAGTTTGGAATCGAGTCGGGTCGGATTACTAATGGTAGAGTTCTCATTAATTAATTCTCTCTTTGTTGCATTCTCGGAACTTGAACTTTTTTTGTGGTACATGAGAGGATTACCCCCGGTCGTTAAGAAACAAACGAGAGATCGCTACACCCGGAAGGTCTTCACACAATAAAGAACGAAGGGGATTTTATTGGCACATCGAGATGGTTGACATTGGTGATTGCTTGAACTCCTTGATTTGCAAGTCAATCACTAACTCTGTTCTGTTGGACATGAACTGTCCATTCTATCTCACGTAAATCATAGCTCACTACTCACTAGTTGTTCCTCCTATACTAGTTTCACACGAGTTTTATTATCCATATGAACTGGAAGCTTTTTAATATGAATAGTTCTGGCTCCTTCTACACAAGTGGGTAGGGCTAGCATTTCAGCTCGGATCGAAAAGCAATAACAACCGTAAAATAAATATGTTGAGATAAAATTACCCGACTCGTTCCTAAAAATACCTCCACAGCCTGCGGGATTCAGGTTGCCTTTTTTATGCACCATTCGTATTAAGAAGATGTCAATCGTGAGGAGGACTAGAGGAGGCCGGTGCCAACGAATAAAACTTGTTTTCGTGATAGACCTGTAACTGGAATAAAGATTAAAAACTTAACGACAACACTTTTGGAGGTGTGACTTGTGAATTGCTCGGGTCTTGAAGAAATGTCTAATTAACCAAGGGCAGTTAGAGCTGACAAACGGGTCAACCAGGTCGGGTCATTTTTAGATTTGGAGAATTCGAGTCACGATTGTCTTGTTATTTATGTCGTGGCATATGGGGTATGTTTTTCGTTTTTTCGTATACCTGTTTAGTATGAATTCGAGCCAAAGCGGATCATGGTAGTGATAACAAGTTTCGCTCATTAATTTAATAACTTTATCATTGTTTCATTTTCAAGTCTTGAACTAAAAGCATATACTTAATGTAGGGCAATCTCTTAATAGACGAATATGAGAGATGAAACTATTAGTTGCATACATTAGCAACGAAACTAAAGGGTTAAGAAAGGTGCTCGCCCTTTTGACTTTTTTTTTAATAACAAACTAAAGGGTTAAGAAAATGTGGTCGTCCTTTTGAGCTTTTTTATAATCATTTTTTAAACTTTGATTTAAATTTGTTTTTTTTTTCTTCTTTAATGATGTGTTGAGAATTTTTGCATTAACAATAAATCATGGTTATGCCATTGTATACAAGTACGCAATGATAATGAAAGCACAATTATTAACATCATAGTTTGATTTTAAGAGGTTGAAATGAAGTGTATTAAAATGCTGTATAGAGTTAAGTATCAATCTCTTAGATATCTGAATTCATTTCTAGATAGTGAAAATCCGCTTTATAATGGATCAAATCTGTTTTGATCTCTTACTAATAAATACTCAACCAATTCACTAAAATAAAATTTGAATGAGATCGTTATACGCGTTATGTGCATGTGATAGCCGGTTCATTTGTTTACATTTATTTTAGAGATCACAACAAACAAGTACCATATGTGACTGTAGCTAATGGATGACAATTGGATGATCAAATAAATCATTAAAAAAATATCTCCACATAAAAACGTAAATAAACGAATGAGACACACATGAACTAGACAAACAAATGACCGAGCGAGAGGGAGAAGAATGTAAACATATTAAATTTGTTTTACAAAAATGTTTGAGCAACGATTTACATGTGGTTAAAAAATCTTTTTCTAAAAACATAATCCCTAATTCCATTTCGACTCAACAACTCTACAACCGTCTGATTTTAACCGTTACAAAGATTAAACAACTAACAACGATCATCAAACCATTAAAAAAAAAAACGTTAAACTGCACACAACACATATAGAAACACGTCCTACCATATAAGACCGTTGTTCGGTATACAACGATTATAACCCATCTACCACTTGCAATAAATAAAGTTTTTAAATGCGGAGTATAATGTATCACAAAATCTCACTTGTGACAGGAGGTATCCGTCACAAGTTAGTGACGGATACCGTTTCCCCTAACAAAATACCCATTTAGGGTGAGTGGAGAAGTACATGGGGGGTCCCTCCTTGTCCCTCCTTTGTCCCCTCTACCCATTTTCTCTCACAAACTACCCGTCTTCAAATCCGATCCGTCACAAGCAAGACGCATTGATAATGTATATACTCCGTATAATATAAGACGGTCTTATCCTATAATTTATGGACTCAAACTTTTATTTGACAAATGGAATGACAAGACAAATCACCAAATTCCATTTCGACTCAACAACTCTACAAATGTCTGATTTTAACCGTTGCAAAGATTAATCAACTAACAACGGTCATCAAAAAAACGTTAAATCATCAAAAAAACCGTTAAACTGCACACAACATATATAGAAACACGTTCTACCATGTAAGACCGTTTTTCAGTATACAACGGTTTTAACCCATCTACCAAACTACCACTTGCAATAAATAAAGTTTTTAAATGCCGAGTATAATGAATATACTCCGTCTAATATAAGACGGTCTTATCCTATAATTTACGGACTCGAACTTTTATTAGACAAATGGAATGACAAGACAAATCACCACATTACACTCAAAAAAATCATTCTTTGATCTCACTTCACACCCTTTCACATACAAACCTCCTCGGTAACTTCCCATAAATTCACACTTCTCTTCCCTTCAAATACTTTAACTCAAATCATCATAAATTACTCTCACCATTTCCCCCATATTTTTCTCTCAAAAATCCCTTAAAAAATGGAAAATCGTAACCATATCGACCCGCTTTTGAAACCCGGATCATTCATTAACCCGAACCCAGTTGGCCGGAGCCCTGTTTCAAACGGACATGGTAAACCCAAGGGTGAACCCAAAGGTAAACCCAAAGGTGAACCCAAAGTTGAACCGAAAGGTGAAAAGGGGAGTAACAATCCACGTCAGTCATCGGTGGAAGTTACTGATGAAGCGAACCGACCCGATTGGTTGCCACCGGGTTGGCGGTTTAAGGAGTTTCTGAGGACTTCTAGTGCTTCTGCTGGTACCCGGGATAAGGTTGTCTTTTTTTCTTTTATGGGTTTTTTGTTTTTTGTTTTTGTTTTCGTGTCGAATGTCGTAGGATGACGATTCATGTTAGTCGACCCCAAATTGTTATTTTGCACGTAGTCGAATTGTTGAATGAATGTGTTAGTCAACCCTGACATTTGTTTTAATTTTCTGTTACTTTTTTTACGGTGATTCGTATTAGCCGACCCTAGATTAATTTACGATTGTTATTCATGTTAGCCGACCCCAAATTATTATTTTGCGTTGTTGATTGATGAATAAATGGGGTTTTCAGGGTTTTAGTCTGGCAATTGTTTTAATTTTCTGTTATTTGTTGGTTTTATTTTATGATGATTCATGTTAGCCGACCCTAGATTAATTTACGATTAAGATAACGTTGTTGTTGTCGTTTTTATTCATGTTAGCCGACCCCAAATTATTAATTTGCGCTGTTGTTTTATGAATATGTGGGGTTTTTCAGGTTTTTACTCTGGCAATTGTTTTAATTTTCTGTTATTTGTTCGGTTTATTTTTACGATGATTCGTGTTATCCGACCCTAGATTAATTTATTCATGTTATCCGACTCCAAATTATTATTTTGCGCAGTTGTTTTATGAATATGTGTGTTTTTTCAGGTTTTTACTCTGGCATTTGTTTTTCTGATACTGGTGTTTAATTTACTAGGAGAATTTTTGGATTTGGGAATCTTTTATAAGTTTAAAAAAGGAATGTTGGGGAGAAATTTGATTTTTGGCATCTGTGATTGGGTTTTACTACATTGTTTGGTAATGTTTTGGATGATTTTTACTTTTTTTTTTGTTGAATGATGATTCGTGTTAGACGATCTCAGAGACGAAGACGTTGTTGGGTTAGTGTAGAATGATTTATGTGTGGGTGTTTTCAGAATTTCAGGTGTCCTACTCTGGCATTGTTTAAGGGGTTTTCTAAAAGATTTCGAAATATTTTGTTACATTAAAGAAGGACTGTAGGAGTAGATTTGATCTTTAGCATTTGTAGAATGAATTTTACTACATGGTATTTAATTTGAGTACGGATTTGATTGAGATGGTGAAATATAAAGCAGTATGAAATGATTTGCAAAAATGTGGAATTTGCGTACACGGTACATGGTAATTGGACTTTAAAGAATCAATGTAGAAGAAAGATTTGCTTCATGGCATCTGACCATCTGTGACATAATTTGAGTACAATGTATAATTGATCTCAAAAATTTCGATAAATTTGAACTCTAGATATGAAATTATGAACTTGAAATATTTCTAACAATTTAATAGGCTATGTATCGAAGTAAAAGTTATGTTCAGTGGATTTGGAGTGTACCTTTGTTCCATCTGTTGGCTCTTCTCCCTTCATGCAGTGATTCATCTAACTTCAGTTCAGATTCCTTGAGGATCTATAATGTTTTTTTGTGTCATGTGTTGCATAAATATATTCGTGTTAAAGATTTTGTATGGCACGGTAGGTCTTTGAAGGATTATCTTGCCCAATGGTTGGATTTTATGAATTATTGATTATTGATATGCTTTCGTGTTGCTTAAGAAACTGACTAATGCTCCATGTTTTTCCTTGTTTCATACCATTTCAGAGTCCTGGATGTTTTGTCGTTTTGCGCTTATATTTGAGGAAATTTTTGGCCGCTAACTAACTGTGGTTTATTTTCCCATCTAAGTCAGTATACTCTATTTATAGTCAGCCTAGGATTTCCTGCGATTGTTAGTATGCCTAAATTTCATCACTAAATCTTATATGTGACATCTTGTTCACCTTATGTGTTACTTCCGGAGTCACTTGCATGTCTGAATTGATGTAAGGGGAACTGATAGACTGGCCTTTCGCAATCTCTCTTAAATTATACAATCAGAAATGGCCGAGGAGCATCGTTAGGCTTAATCATCTTGTCGATACTGTTCATAAACGACAAAAAATGTAAAGGAAATGGCTAGGCTTTTTTCATTTGTGAAAGTATATTATTGTGGGTAAGATAGTTTTATTTATAGTTTGTGTTTGTCTCCTATATTTCCCATCGTAGTTTCTGAATAGTGCAGAAGTGAAGATTGACAAATCTCCATAGGTAGCTAATTAGTTATCAGAAAAGGAATCACAGACTTGTGGAAACATATCCAAGAATGGAGTATTACATATTATTCGGAAAATTCTTCCTGGATAAGGATGTTTTTGAGTCTATTTCTAAGTTTATGACGAACTCGTAAAGTTATAGATTCTCCTATTTCAATCCATTTTTTTTCCTGAATTATGTTGTTCTTAATAGGAATCCATGCTAAATATATTCATTTTCCATTCCGGGGAGTTTGTTCATTCTAACTCTTTTTGTTTTTATTTGTCTGTACTTTTACCATCCTTTTCACATTCCCGGACTTTTCTTTCCCCTTCCTGTTGATTCTCTTCTCTTTGGTTCACTTATTTACTCTTATTTCTCTTATTTTTTGCCCCCTTTGTCGCTCTCTTTATATTCTCCTCTCGTTTTCGTACGTGTTTCTACCTTTTATTGTTTTACCTCTTTCCAATAGTGGCTCCTTGCTAGGCTCATGTTGGAATTTTTTGAGATTTAACTACATTTGTTGTAAACTTATGCAACAGGAAACCAGACATCCTCACATAATGAACCTCTATTCTAATACAGAGTCTACCAAAGTTGCCTTCAATATTGCTGAAAGTTTTTCCCATTTTTAGATCTACACATGTTTCCGTTATTCCCATTTTGATTCCGTTATTCCCATTTTGATAAAAACTCTCTGATTAGCACTAAATTATGCTTAAATTAAATTGAAAGTTTTTCCAAAAGGATGCTTGTTTCTCTGACTGCATACTAAATGTTAAGGCTTTGAATTGAAAGGTAGGAGTATTTATGTCTACTGATCCTCGGAAGCTAATTTATTTTGCTGTTTAGAACCAGACATCTTTGCCAAGCGGCCAAAACTTATCAATTTTGCTCTAGATATTGGTTTGTTATTCACAAAATTTATTTGGTATTCATGTGGTTCTGAACATGAGTCTTCGCTCCCTAAATAGTTAAAAACATTTTTACTGATTTGACATTGGGACTTTGGGAGTGTTTTAAGACTAGGAATAATCTTAAAAGAGCTGCATGTATGTCTAACAAATTCCGTCGGTTTAATGGTCAAATTGCTTGGGAGGAGGTTAAAATTAGTTGCAGACTC
>JAOWBH010112330.1:0-14054 GCA_028566215.1 Silene coronaria | reverse complement strand
GGAGTAATTTTAGCAAAAAATGCAACTTAAGGGAGTAATTTTAAAAATAAAATTCAAAAGGGAGTAATTTTAAAAAAGTTGGTTCAAAAGGGAGTAAAATACAATTTACTCTACTTTTAATAAATGTTCTTTTATGGTCTCTTTTGATATGTACTATCTCGGGTAACCGAGGCTGTGACACCCTTGGTTGCTAGGAAAAGCCTTGCTAAAAGCTCCTTGGTAAGTGGGGGTGTTAAACCTATTTCTGGGGTGGCCTGCGTTAATCTCTATGATATTTCCGGTCATATGGGGACCAGTTTAATTTACAGGTTTTCATATAGCATTGATCGGGATTCGGGTCGCACTACGGATTTGAGTCGAGTACTTAGACATTTGGTAGATGATATAGATGTAATCGAGTTATATTTTATATTCATTCATTTGTTTTGTAACCCACTAAACTTGTATTTATTAATAAAATGTTCTTAATTGTGATTTAGAATAAGGTGCGAGTTGAAAAAAATGTGGACGCATGAATAAAAGAGGGAGTCTGGATGCGGTTGGAATGAATTGTGGGGATGCGGAGATTGTTATGGTGTGAAGTGTGGCATAACAAATACATGAGGAGTACGATCCATTGACGGTGGTGGAAACTCTGGCAGTGTATAAAGGACTTCAAGAAGCTAGGCGTGCTGACAACAGAAAGTGATCATTGAAAGTGATTGTGAAATAGATACCGACAATTTGAAGAAGCAATGGTAGGGGCGAAGTGATATCTTTTTAGTTATTGATGACATTTTTGAACTACGTAAATCGTTTGAGTAAGTTTGTTGGTCTTTTGTTCGTAAAACCTTAAATAATGTGGCACATAAATTAGCACATGGGAGTCTAAAAACACACTTATAATGTTGCTGCTTTAGATGTCTTATCTACGAAGTAATCCCCCCTTCGGTGTTTGTATAAAAGAAAAGAACAATATTTTTAAGGGTTATTTAATGAGATTACTCCAAACTATTACGGTTCTTCTCAAAATACTCCAAACTGCATTTTAACTATCATTACACCCAACTATTATAATTATCTTCTTTTAATAGAATTTCTCTTTTAATGACTTGTAGTAGCAGGTAAAAACAATCCGATCCCACCTTCATCCTTCACCATTGAACTTCATCTTCTTCCTCCGTGTTAAACTGCAACTTTTTCTATATTTGTCTTCCCTCTCTCCTCTTCAATCTTTATCCAATCTCCATCGTTCTTCCAGAATAATTAACTCAATTTCTGATGTTTCTTCCTTATCTATCATCTCTCTATATATAACTACAAATCATGGAAAATCAAACTCAGAAACTGTAGACAAATCATCCAACCCTTTTTCCTCAATTTCTTATGGACAAAGACCCAGAAAAACCTTTTCCCTCATTTTTAAGAATCCACAATATCCATCCAAATGTATCATTCAAAACCAAAAACAAAAAAGAAATTAAAAAAGAACTATAATTAGGGTTTCATATGACATTTTCCTCATATTTTCCTAATTTGATTTATCACTGTAATGATTGGAATTTGCATTACTGAATGAATGTTTACGGGGAAGAATGGGTTGATCATTAACAAGCCTCTACAATGATATTCATACGTAGATGATTGTTTGGAATTTGGACGAATTTTCGGTGTGTCTTTTCTCCAGATTTTGATTAATAATTGACTTTTTTCTTTGGATATTACCTTGAGATTTAGGAGTTAAGAGTAGAGTAAATGAGAGGAGGGACTTTCTAAATTGAATTTGTGTTGTGGTCTGAAAAGTTGTAATCGAAATCAGTGGCAAAAGTGGGTTATGGATTTAATCATCAATTGTGAAGCTTCAAGCTTACTTTAATGGCCATTTGAACCTCTAGTTTTGAGAAGGCCCTTTAATGGTTTTTGGAGTGTGAAAAAAAGAAAGGTTATCTACTAAACAGGTAGCCCTTCTACTCATTCTATTAGGTGACAATGAGTGTAATAGTTGAGTGTAATGCTAGTTAAATCGAAGTTTGGAGTAATATGAGAAGAACTCTTATAGTTTAGAGTATTCGTATTAAATATCCATATTTTTAATCTCATATTCTAACCATGACTCGATGCGAATGGACTCCTACACGAGCCCAACTCACATGTCACGAACCCGAACTCGACCGTGAGACCCGTTGACAAAGATGGATGATATTACGTTGGACTTGCAAAGATTTAAGAAATCTCATTTAACCAAGGCAAAGAGTGTCTCCATCCTCCATCCTCTCCGTCGCCCTTACCATCCCACATCGGCGCATCTCCTCTTCATCTCTATTCTCCAATGTCCCACCTTATTCAACGTCTCATTACCATATTAAGACCATTCTCAACTTCCTCCTTCAATTGCAAAACCTCCAAATCCGACCCGTTAACCCATATCTACTCCATCCTTCACCAATACCCACATTTCGAACCCCAACTCGATCGCTTGGGTTTCCTTATCAAACCCGATACGCTTTCCTCTGTTCTCACCAACCCGCCCAATCTCAAATCGGGTTTTCGGTTCTTCTTATGGGCCACCAAGTTCCACTGCATTCAAGCTTATAAATTTATCGATATGGTCGTTGAGATTTTATTAACCCGAAACCGGGATCATGATGATGGGTTTACTCTTTACTGGGAGACTCTTGATGAATTGAAGAAATGTGGGGTTGTCATCCCTTCTGAAGCCTTTATAGTATTGATTTCCGGGTATTATAAGTCCGGTTCCGCGGAAAAGGCCATTGAATCTTTTGGTAAGATGAAGGATTTTGATTGCAAGCCTGATGTTTTTACTTTTAATGCTATTTTACATGTTATGGTGCAACAAGATGTGCTTTTGTTAGCTTTAGCTGTTTATACTCAAATGTTGAAGTTTAATTGCACCCCCACTGTCGCCACTTATAGCATTTTGATTAATGGTTTTTGTAAATCTGGTAAGCTTGAGGATGCCTTGTCTTTGTTTGATGAAATGACTCACAGAGGGATTTCACCTAATACGATTACGTATACTATTGTTTTGATGGGTTTGTGTCAAGCTGAGAGGCCTGATGAGGCGACCGAGTTGTTGAATAAGATGACTCGTAAAAGGTGTCTTCCTGACACAATTACTTTTGATGCTCTTCTTGCTGGGTTTTGCAAGTTGGGTAAGGTTGATGAAGCATTCTCGCTTTCTAAAGACTTTGAGACTCAAGGTTATGTTCTAGGGGTTAAGGGTTATAGTTGCCTCATTGATGGCTTGTTTAGAGTTGGACGACTCGAAGAAGCTAAGAAATGGTTCAACAAATTGTTTGAGGAGAATATCACTCCTGACGTCGTCATTTACTCTATTATGATTAAAGGTTTCTGTGCGGCAAAGAGACTTGAGGATGCTTGTGACATGTTTCAAGAGATGACCGATAAGGGTATCGTCCCTGATACACAATGCTATAACATATTGATCAAAGGGTTTTGTGATGCGGGTCTCTTGAAGGAAGCTCGCTCCCTTAAGCTTGAGATTTCAAAGAACGGTTGCTTTCCTGACACCCACACTCATAGCATTCTCATTTGTGGTATGTGTAGGAATGGGCTAGTGGGGGAGGCAAAACAAATTTTTGAAGAGATGGAGAAACAAGGATGCCTTCCTTCAGTTGTGACTTTCAATGCACTCATTGACGGCTTGTGCAAAGTTAGGCAATTTGAGGAAGCCCGTCTTATGTTCTACAAAATGGAAATTGGTAGAAATCCCTCTTTGTTTCTCCGTCTTTCTCAAGGCACCGACCGTGTTATGGATAAAGCAAGCCTCGAGAACTTAATTGCTCGCTTATGTGAAGTGGGCTTATATCACAAGGCGTATAGGCTTCTTACAAAGCTGGCTGAGGATGGTGCTCTACCCAATATTGTCACATATAATATTCTTATAAATGGCATGTGTAGAACTAGGAACCTGGATGGTGCTTTTAAGATCTTTAAAGAGTTACAACTGAAGGGAGAATCTCCTGATGCAGTGACATATGGGACCCTTATTAATGGGCTCTTCAAAGCTGATAGAGAAGCGGAGGCCATGGGAATGGTTGAAGACATGATAAAGAAGGGCATTTCTCCCAGCTCCGCTTTCTATAGGTCATTGATGACATGGTCATGTCGCATGAGAAAGGTTTCAATGTCTTTTGCATTGTGGATGAATTACCTTAGAAGGTTTGAAAATCAAGATAATAATGTTATCAGATTGATTGAGGAGCATTTCGAAAAGGGAGATGTAGAAGAAGCTATCAGAAGCTTGCTGAAAATAGACATTAAAAGGAGGGACTTTGATTTGGGGCCATATACAATATGCCTTATAGGGTTTTGTCAAGCTAGAAGAGTAGACGAAGCTCTGAAAATTTTTCTATTGCTCCAAGAATTCAATGTCACTGTTCCTCTCCAGAGTTGTGTGAGACTTTTACACGTTTGCTGCATAGCACGGAAACTGGGTTTGGCTGCAGATGTTTTTCGCTATGCTCTTGAGAAGGGATTTAGGATACCGCGACGAAAATGCAATCTGATTCTTTGCTCAATGTTCCGTTCCAAGCCTCATGTGAACCATGCCATTAATCTTGTTAAAAAAATGGATGCAATGGGGCTTAACTTGGATGCTCAGCTTTCCCAGAAAACAAAAGCACTTTGGCAGTATCACATGGCAATGCATAGGTTACCAAGGATAGAACAAGGGGTATAGCAGCAATGGCTGAGAATTTATGCACTGGTATGATGTTCAGGCATGCAGTTGTTGAATCAACCAAGTGAGTGCCTGCTCAAAATGGGTTTTTTTCCCAACATATATATGCTTTTGTGATGATTTTCGGTCCATTTATAATGTTATATATCCATAGAAGTGCCTCTTACTAAATTGCTGATTGATGGAAGTGCCACTGAAGAAGATATTTTTGCTCAGGCTTACAAGGCACACTCCAAATTTGTGGATGAAAGGGATGCTTCAAGAATGAGTGGGTTGGACTTGGACTTGGCCCAGTAACAGTCAGATGTCTGGTATGATGATCTGTTCCTCTCCCTGCCAAAAATGCTTTACTTCTTCCT
Source organism: Silene coronaria (assembly GCA_028566215.1). Lineage (NCBI taxonomy): Eukaryota > Viridiplantae > Streptophyta > Magnoliopsida > Caryophyllales > Caryophyllaceae > Silene > Silene coronaria. The sequence goes on along the minus strand of JAOWBH010112330.1, from coordinate 8,993 downwards.
TGTTGCCCTTGACCAGGGAAGTCAGAGGGGTCTGGTCGTTTCAGAAGCGCTATCCATAACCAACATTGAGCGTCAAAATAACATTGTTTATATTTGGGTATTTATTCTAAATGAGGATGTGCAAATAAATAAAGGGATGGGTCAGAACCTAAGTTACTCCGACACTTCACAGTGGCTGTGTGCCACGTGTCCGGCCCGTCATAGACAAAAAAAATTCAAGTTCCAGAAATTTTTGGAATGCACCACTTTTCCTGATTATATAAAGTTCCAGATAACCAGGCAAATACAAATATTTAAGTGACAATACTAATTGCCCTTGTATCAAATGATAACTAAGGGGAGAAAACTCTGCCCTCTAAAATAAATAAGATAATGACTATTAATCTAGTTTCGGGTAAACAATAACTTTCTCGTTGCGTTAATGAATTAGCCAAAGAGCAAGAATGTTTGTATTACTATTATTTGATGCAATGCTTACTCTCAGTGTCTCAGGCTTCTTGGAGAAGGGTAGCTCGAGCAACAGAATTGACACTGAGCGTGAATGCGCCCCATAATAAGATCACAGTTGTGGGTCACATTTTTTTTCACGTCCTTGAGCCCCCTTGTCATGTATGTCTTCAACTCCGAATTCACTTAATTCAGCCCACATGAATCTCTTAATGTTCTGCAATAGACCAGAAATCCATTTTTTTATATTTTTTTTTGTAAATGATGAACACAACACCACAATGCATATTTTCTTTATTTTGCCTATATCATTAGCATTTTCCCTTCAATAAAATCATATTAGGGTTTCAAAAGAAGCGGCATTTGATAAGGAGAGCAAATTTAGTTGGCAAAATTTCCGAGGATCCATGCCCTCTGTTGTGTGGTTTGCAATTAAATTTTTGAGCAACCTATTCAGTGTCTAGATAAGATTGCCATCATGGATGAGGTTGCTGTCATGGCTTTTCTATTTAATGCATAGCTTGCAATTTTATTTTATTTTTTGTTTCAATGAAGTTGTTTATCTTCAATAGGAAAACCTGATATTTTTATTCTTATTGTCAAATACGAAGTAATGTTATTGCTAGCATGGAATAAGATGCTTAGTTCCTTGATTTATAGGTTGTGCAGTGCCAGACTACCAGACTCCATTGCAAGTTTTAACGGATTTACCTTTGATTTACTCTCATAATTATTGATGTATGAAACTCGTTATTCTATGAAATCCATCACCCTGTATCAGTTTGACATTGGGGTTAGACACGATCTTTGTAAGGATCCTTAATCTAGGCTCAAAGCATTATTTATTTCGATTTTTGAATCTATGAACTACCAAAGTCTTATTACACCTTTCCTTGTTCAGTGGTAATCCTCAGATGTCATTTGCATGTTATAAAGCCTATTGGAGTGGTTTAATTGTAGTCCTTTCACTTCAGTCGATAAGGCTCATTTGCCTTTACTCTGGAGGAAATATTGAATAACCTGGCTTAGTGACCAAAATGGAGGGAGTTATAATTGTGCAGCAAGTGTTGATTTACTTGTACTTACTCTGTAATATTTTGGCTTTTGATGAATCTGCTTTAGTTTGACCTCTGATTAATTAGCTGATCTTTCGTTTTTGAATTGTTACCGCAGGAGAAGCACAATCTTGAAGAGGCGGTAGTCATGGGGATAGCCGTGGTAGTCACGGTGGAGGTGATTTCCGGGAAAGGGAAGGTCCCGGACGTGGAAGAGGTGATCCTCCAAGGGGACGCAGTGGTTTTGGGGAGGAGGAAGATTTTAAGGGCACAGGAGGAAAAGAGCAGTGTTGCGCTTTTAGTAGAGCCCTAAAGCCTAAAACATTGATAATCGATCTTCATGTCTCGGGGATACTGTTACTGTATTATTACAAATTAGAAAAACCTTGGATGCTGTTCATGTAATTAGTTTAATTAGAATTTTCAGGTATTTTAATACCTCACATTTTTGGATTTTTTACTGAGTTTGATCAGGTATTGTGCAAGAAACATTTTCTCTTTGATGGTAGTTGGCAGTAGATAAAAACCTCAAAGCTCGAAGGCGGACAAATTTTGATTTTGTTAAACTAGATTGATAATACTCGCTCTTTTGCTTCATAGTACTCGCTACTGAAATACGAAGTAGCATTAGTCTTCGTCGTCACCTTCGTTCCTAGTCCCTTCAACTTTTCGGCTTGGCTCTCTATCGGAAAAAAGGAACGTCTATTCATCTCTTTTAAGAATTTGTGCTTTTCGAATTCATTATTAGAGCAACTTTGTATTAAATACGGAGTACTGCAAGTTTTCTCTTTCAATAAAGGGCTGGAATGAATAACAGTAGTGACAAAAAAAGAATTAACTTGCGTATGAGTTCTAGCTAGACCTGTTAAACGAGGCTGGTGAGCAGGTTACGGGCGGGGTTTGTAAAACAGAGGTTTGTACGGATTTCGGGTCGGGTTAGGGTTCTTCACCTTTTTTGCAAGTGTTTATTTCTTTAATTTTATTTATATAAAAATATTTGTAAGGTAATCAATTTTTTGTCTAATATATTCAATTTTGGGTCAAGTCGTTACAAATTCATGCTATTTTCAAGTGGATTCGATCGAGTTATTTTCGGTCGATTTTCCAGGTTGGTCATCCTTTGACAAATCTAATCTAGCGTGGAGTAATACAGTAGTATCTTCTCAATATGGTCAAAGATACCAAATTCCAACTATAACCATATATGTTTGAAGTGTAACCAATATTTTCATTAACTTTTAAGCATATGTGAAATGAATGACACGATATAGGGTTAGACTGTTAACTAGATATGGCAAAAGCGACCCAGCTGTATGATTCGATCCAAAAAGGTCAACCCAAAATGGCCCAATTTATAATTACCCGAAATGACCCAAAATTGCTAATTTGAAATCACGTTAATATTATCCACATAAAAAGAAATGAAAAGTAGCAAATTGCCCCCAAACGTTTGGGGTTATGTGCAATTTGGCCCCAAACGTTTTCAAGGGTGCAATTTACCCCCAAAGGTTTGATATTATGTGCAAATCAACCCAATTTTAAAATTCCGGTAATTTTAGTTTACTACCACCTTTCCCACCACCGTCAAACCCTCCTCCACCACCATCAAAATATTTTCATGTGAGTATATGTGATGAAACATACTCATTTTGCCGCCTCTCAATAATATATGCCATCCCAATTTATGTACTCCGTTATGTCGTCACTTGCATTGGCCATGATTGATGTATTTATAACTGTTGTGTGTCCAAATATCACTCCACTGTTGTTATTTACTGGTGCACCTCCATATCCACAGCATGCCATGATTGGTTGCTCAAAAACCTGCAAATTTTGTCGAGGACTTGATGTATTTCAGACGCAATATTACTCACCATATTTGAATAGTTTGAAATGAGAGTAGACTTTATTGTGTGTATATCGACATAATTGACATTCATGTCTCCATATACTACCCCATCGGGTTTTTTTTTGCATAAAGCTGGAGTTGCAGATTGAAAAGTGGTGCAACTTGGTTGTGTGGATGGGTGTTTGGCGGTGGTGGAAAAGGTGGTAGTAGATTAAAATTATCGGAATTTTAAAATTGGGTTGATTTGCACATAATATCAAACGTTTGGGGGTAAATTGCTCCCTCAAAAACGTTTGGGGCCAAATTGCACATAACCCCAAACGTTTGGGGGCAATTTGCTACTTTCCCCATATTTCTACAAAACACCCTTTCCTCTTAATTTAATCATAAACTACTTAATCACGGCCCGAAAACGACTTGATCCTAACTTCTAAGTGACCCGTACATGAAATAAACAGAAGCTTTAATCCTTTTGGTTTAAAACTAGGATCAAAGAGGTCTTATCCTAGTAATCAAAACGAAGATTTGATACTAAAATATGCCGCAGTTTAAATCTCCCTTATCTGTTTATGTTATCCTCGGCTTAAGCCTCCGTGTGAACCAAAAAGACACGTCTAACTACCATTTTTCCAAACCGTTTAATAATTTCACAATCTTTAATCCAAGTGAAAATCAATCTCCATTGCCTTTGTAGCGTACTATTAAACTTGTGTAAGCCCATGCCTCCAAAAGGTCCTCTTTTCAGGGGGGAAACAAAAACTGGAAAACAAAAACAAAAAAACGTAACTCATCTCTAATTGCTCTGAAATTTAGTGAATCCAGGAAGAATATCTTCACAACATTAAGCATCCAAGAATTTCATATCCAACAACATATAAAATCAAAAAAGATTAAAATTCCGCAGCTTATATATGTCTCGAGCTCCAATAGAACTTCTGGTACATGGACCAATTAATCCAACTCTGGATGCATGATGCATCATCTTATCCCCAAAAGAATCATGTATTCTAATATGATGGTTTTCACTAATTTATTTAATTCCCGCAAAATTTGCATGTCTCGGTGCAAAACGTAATATTAAAAAAAAAGCGAGAAGAAAGTTGCTGATGCTTGATGTCAGCTACCTTAACACAAATCCGGTGTAATCTATAGGGTCTGATCCAATATAGTTGCAGGGGATTCGGGCCTACAATCCGATGGTCTTCTGGACCTTTTGGATTTGGTTCAAGAATATCCATGTCATCTGCAAGTCAATAAACCCAAAGGTTAGTACTTGATCAATAGGAGTGGAAGCAAACAAAAACCAGAGTTACAATATGAAAAGAGTGATCACCATGACGTGTGGGGCGATTCGAACGCAGTACACGGGAAAACCTGTGTAGAATTTAAAAGGTCCTCCTGCTTTCAAAGTTTTCATAGCACAGTCCAAGGAGCCGGTATATGGATACTTTCCGGTAGCGTCAGGTTGCATTTTCTGTATTTGGGTTTTCACGTAATCAAACGGTAGACTGCATGCAGCAGCAAAGAATCCAGAGACTGCACTGGCACCTGGTGGAGAACAGACACGAGTCATGATCATAAAAAACAAAAAAGTAGTTACTACTGTCACTGTGAAGCATATACCCAAAGTGTTGCTTTTTTTTCCACAATTAGTAAGAAGGCGGGTATTACGCATTTATGGCTCTTTGCGCTAATCTATGAGCCCAAAGTGTTACTGTTACCTATGAATGATGCGAAAATCATGATAAAACTAAACCACCTACTTATCTATGAGATCACAGGACAAATATTGACATATTCAAGAATTTAAGCGGCCATGTGAATTCAGAATCAAAAGTAGCATGCAAAATTCATGTCTGGAGGAAAGTGATTCTTTGGATAAAGGATCATTTCAAGGAATAGGAGAAAAGCACAGGATCTATACACAAAGGGAGCATCTTGACTTCAACCTTGCGGGCACGATTTGAAGCATTTAAGGTGTGTTGAATTGAGGGATTTGAAGGGAAAGGGAAGGGAGGGAGAGTAGGTGATTTAAATTCCCTTGTTTGGATAACAAATAAGAGTGGAGGGGGTGGAGGGGGAGGAATTCATTTTCCCTCCTCCAAGGCAAATCAAAATCTCTACACAATAGGAAAGATTTGGAAGTAAATTGTATACGGATACGTTCCGATTACACCAACTTCAGATTCACTTAGTGTAGGGGAAAATGCACCTCAGCACTCTAGGGAACAAGATAGTTGGAGACATCAGCTTTACTATGACTTGAGGAGCTTAAGCCCAAGACATCTCCAAATACAAGTATATACGGCTCTGTTTACGAATCGATTTTCAAATCACTCGCCCTAATTTAACTGTGTTCCTATTTTAAGTATCACTTATCTTAGAAGTAGATACTTATCTTAGAAGTTGTTTCTTGAGATTATAACCTCCAGATACAAGTCTACGTGGCTCTGTTTCCGAATTTCGAATCACTGACCCCCATTTATTCTCTATATATATGGAGTATCACTGGATAGCAAAAGTGGAGGGAAAGGGAGGGGAGGGAGAAGGAGGGGAAGGAAGGGAAGGTGAGGGGGAGTGGGATATTGGTGTTTGGATACAATTTCCCTCCATATTTTTTCTATTGTAGAGGGATATTGATTTGGCTTGGAGGAGGGAAAATGGATCCCTCCAAATCCCTTCCCCTCCATTTCCCTTCACTCTTACTCCCTCCTATTCACTATTTTCCTCCCTATTTCCTAAAACGAATTATTCAGGTTTTCTTCCCCTTCTTATTTTGACAAGTTTTTATTAATACTATACTCTTACCTCTCTCCAATCACCAAACTCCACCATATCCTTTATTAATATTTAATCATAATTATTCCTACCTCTCTCCAATCACCAAACACATCTTTTATTAATATTTTATCCTAATTATTCATACCTCTCTCCAATCACCAAACTCCACCCATAATATTATACTCCCTCCGTAAATTCTTGTGCCCTCCAACAAAGGGAAGAAAATGGTGAATAGGAGGGAGTATTTGTTATCCAAACAATGGATTTAAATTTTAAAATCCCCTACTCTCCCTCCCTTTCTTATCCCTCCAATTCCCTCCATCCAAGCTAATACTTTTACTTTCATTCAATGTTGCATCTATAAGTAAGTATTTTAACCAAATGCGTAATAAAATATGATGAACCTATATCCAGCATCAAAGACAATTGCACAATTCTTGAATGAAACTTCACAAACTATATTACTCCCTCCGTCCCGTTCATTTCTTTAACTTTGACTAAAATACCCCTCGAAAAAAAAAAGGTAAACATATGAGTTGGCACAGAATGAGTACATTTTATGGAACCTTGTCTATGCACATTATAATATTAAAAGAAACACATTGAGTTGCAACACTTCCTCACGAAGTGTAAAATTGCATGGGAGTATAAGATCATGTGGCTCCTATGAACAGCTTTAGCCTTTAGGCTTCCAAATATAATGTGAAGGTCAACAACTATGTCAGATGAATTCTTTGTTTGGATGAAGGGATGTTAAGGTAAAAGAGAGGAAAACAAAATCCGGTATTTAGTTAGCATTTAGCAAGTTGGTTTAGAAGGATTTGGACTGGAGGGGAGATAAAATGAACCTCTCCATCTCCCTCTCCTTTGCCCTTCCCTCCTCAATGTGTATCCAAACAAAGTGTAAATAAATCAGGGAATGCTTGTTCGCAGGACGCCAATTTGGAGCCAAGTTTACAAGAGCAGTAGCTTAAAAATACCTTCAGCTACAATACTGCTTTTAAACAAGACCAATGACTAGGTTTTCGTACTTTTTACCCCCTTCTTAAACCACCCTCAAACCACATCAGCCCGCCGAAAAAAAGCCTTGCCCTCCTTAAACCACCACTCAATCACCTGAAAAATAAGCAAACACCCCTACAACACTATTTCCATCCCCCGACAAATGATCCCCCACCCATGAAATCCCCTTCCCCACCCTTAAACCACCACCCAATCACCTGAAAAATAAGCAAACCAATAAGGGGTTTGGTTTTTTTTTTTTTTGAATGGCAGGGGGTTGCGTTTCTGGAGGTTGGTAGCTTTTCTAGGGTGGTTGGGGTCGAATTGATGAGGGTGAAGGTGATGGGATTGTGATAGATCTGGAAGTGGAGGAAGAGTGGGGGGTCGCCACCCGTACAAACTCAAGAGCAAGCAAGGTATATAACCCATGAAGTTGTACCCTTCACACAGAGAAAATGAATGGGAGATTGAGAGATCCTTTTAGTACAGTAGCAGAATCAAAGATGCATCTTACCTACAACAGTGGAAGCTTCACCCAAGCCAACAGAATCCCTGAAAAACTCTACGGACTGATCATAGGAAGCAAGCATTCCCATGTTCAATGCCATTGCTCTCACGACTGTAGGACCTGCACCTTTCCACATTGCCAAAAATCCCTCATCTGAGATGATCTTGGAAAGAGCATGGAATGCATTCTTGTAATGTCTCCGTTGAGCAGCTGGAAGAGTAGCATCAGCTTGCATACGGATGAGTGCAAGATCAGCCGGACTACCAACACATGCTCCAATAGCACCAGCAGTTAATCCACAAAGGGCTTTCTGGTAGAGAGGCAACGGCTTCCCATCATTAGCAGCTATAGCTTTGGCTGTCAAAATCCTAAACAAAAGCAAAAACCAGAGTAGAAAGTAAGAATCGTACTCTCCAAAATCATACAGTGGATATTATATGATATTCTAACAACTCAAAAGGTGTAGTGTACAGCACAATTTCATTTACCTAAGGCACAAAATGGTAAAGGATGATGCTTTCTAGGAGATAGGCATTTAGCATACAACAAAGACGCAACATATGTTATTTGGAGGTATATAGAAGTATTTTTGATGTGGGTATGTGCTCAAGTGTTGGAAACGGCTATTTTCTAATAAAATTATCATAATTTTGGTTGAAAATGCCAGTGATATGGTATGCATATAAGCTAGAAATATGCTTACTTGAAAGAACCAAGTCTGGCAGTTGTATACGTGGCTTGCCTAAGCAACCCTGCAGACAGACCCTACACCAAAAGAAAGCAAATGGAACAGGTAAGCATTAATATGTCAAGACTTTAACACACACACACAATGATTTTAAGAGATCTCAAGTAGTAAATATTGATTATTATGAGAAAATGTTGGTCAAAGTCAACATCTCTTGACCACCAAAATAGATCAATAGGAACAATATTATTGGGATGAAGGTGAGTAGTCTGAGTACTACGTATTTTAAAAAGAAAAAAAAAAATAGATCAGTTCCATCATACAACACTAACACTAAGCACATGACATGATTTGATTTTCAATTTTAGTGCTTTGTTGAGGATGACAACAAAAGGCTTCAACCTGGATTTAGAACCGTAGTACAAATGTACAATGAGGCATATTAGCCTCCCACAAACCAAAACAGAAAGACGACAGCTCTTATAGAACTGAATCACAATCGAACATTGTCATTCCTAAATGTATTGTGTCAAAAGCAACTCTGCCAAGAATTAGTCTTTGTTCTGGGTTGAGAAAACATCGACTACAACTAAGTACAGATCTAAGTATTGGCAAAATGGATAAAATTTGCAACAATTAAATACGCCGTAGAAGAGAAGGAAA
>JAOWBH010112219.1:0-14060 GCA_028566215.1 Silene coronaria | reverse complement strand
GAATGGGTCAAATTTCAAATCTCATTATATTGTTCAACTTCAGGTGAACAAGAATCAATTCGCAAATAAATTTGCCTTTCATAAAGACCGCTATAAAATCAATTGCGGTTCATAAAATTATAGTTGTGAACTTCTGGTTACTTAAACTTATACAAGAGGTATAATGTATTGATGAGACATTGTTAAATTATTACACACCTTTGAATCTTTGAACGGCAGGTCAAAGTCATAATATGGACATATCTCTCATCTTTGTAAAATAAATCTTTTGAAATTTCAGGCCCAAAATTATATGATATGTTCTTTTCAAAACTTCGTTCATCGATCACATACACGGAGTATCCAAATTTTGCAAGATTTTACATCATCAACTATACGATACAATATCACTTTATAATGCATCTAAAGCAATTCGTTAATGTAGCTATAATTTTAGAATACGAAAATCATCGTCATAAGATTACAAACTTTCGACACTACCAATTTGCTGTAATATAACTAATATAAGCATAAGCATTGTTAATAAATGAGTCTGGAAAGAATTGTTGCATCCCTTTCTTTGACCGTATGCCAAGCAAATTGGAGAACACAAAGTACAAACAAACAAGCAATTATACTATACTGTACTGTGCTTAGAGAAATACTAGTAATAGTAATGCAAGGTGTAGAGATTTATACTCCATATAAATTAGGACAAATTTAGCCAAAACCCAATGCAAGCCCATTATGACAAAAGATGCCGACATACCACATAATAATAATAATAGTATTGCTCTAATATTGCTCAATATATATCCATTAAAATAGAGTACATGGTATAACAAACTAGCAGTGTAAAACGTATTGGAATAATTACTCTCATAACAATTTGAATAACAGATTACTTATGATCGTATTCGTATTAATCAAAAGGAACAATTATCTAAGTTTGACTTCAATTCCCCTTTAAATCCTTACCACTATATTGGACGACTAACAAACAAACAATTAGCACTGTCACTATTATGCAATAACAACTATTATTAACGTAAATATACCAGTCTGAGTAAATAGCAGCACATCGGAATATTAGCTCATCATTGGCAACATCCTTTAATAAATCAATTACATATAAATAAATCTAAGACCGCATTAATCAAAACAACGTAATCATAGTTCCCAAATCAATAAATTTCAATAGACAATATGCTAACAATACCAAGAGGCGACAAGATAAAAGTTTTACTACGAATGAAATCAAGTTGCTATTAGTATAACATTCAATCGTAATTTATTCTATTGTTTCAGTAGACTTATCAAACTCGGGGTGTAATGACATAGGGTAACCAAATTAATTTTGATGGTTAATACTCTATCAATGAAATACAATATTGAACCAGTTATACCTCCGCGCATCTTTAATAAACAATTACAGAGTGTAACGGAAACATACCTTGACTAACAGAATAAAATAATAAGATCTGATATGAACCTCCTGCTTATTAGATCCGAAATATATATGAAGTATGAATAAGTTAAGACTATTAATTCCTTTTTGCTCAATTGGTTAAGACTCGTACTGATAACGTGTTGTGAAATAAAGAGAAGAAAGAATTGTAGAGAAAAGTAGAGAGAATATAGAGAGAGAGACAGAACCGTATACTTATTCCATTATAAGGGGTATATATACATATACAATGGGCTAGAGTTTCCATAATACAATAACTCTAGAATATCCGAAGATATGGACATCCATATAATAATATTTCATAGCAGTTCGATATAATTATAGTACTTTTAACTGATCAAATCAATCTAACTATTTATTTTTTCGTATGAAAGAGGAAGATCTCAAAGATTAAAAAAAAATACTAGCTAAATACAGAATGATGGAGAGCCACGTCTAACGGCCTAAGTCCGTGTTCTTTTGGACTTAATTTCAGTTCTTATAAGTTCATTTCAGGTTTATTAAGTTTAGTTTAGTTCAGTTTATTTCCATTTCATTAAGTTCAGTTCAGTTCAGTTCAATTCATTTCAACATTATTATTATTCTTATTTTATATTCCTAATATTAACATTATTACTAGTAGATTATATTACTTTATTTACTATTTTTGTATCATTATATTACTATTTTTTTATATTTTTTATACTTTTTTTTTTATTATTATTATAAAAAAAGCGCGAACTTTTATTGATATCAAACAAATTTTTTACAAGAAATTAGTGGGCAGCCGATATTATTATTTACGAAAAAATACATGCGTACCCCTGAGGCTTGAAGTTTTCCACAATATACTCAATTTTTTTTATTCGGAACGCTTTAAGAAGCAACAACTCGTATTTATGAACTCAAAAAATGGCGATTTCTTTTCAAATCGACCATCTTTTCGAGTACTAAGATTTGAAAAAAAATTGACTAATTTGGTACTCATTACCAAGAGATATGATCATTCAAAGTTTGTTCGGTCAAAAATCTTTGACATACAATAACTCCTAGTCTCGAGATCCAAATACTGACAATTTTTGTTTTTTTCCAAATCGTAGTTTTCGATATGATGATCAATTAGAGAAAAAAATCACGATTTTCTGATCTCATAAATACCAGTTATAACATCTTAAAGTTTTTCGGATTAAAAAAATTGGATATTTCGTGCAAAATGGCAAACCTCAAAGGTAACGGGTGATTTTTTGTTATATTTATTATTACATTACTATTTTATTTTTATATATTAGATTATTATTATATTATATTATACTAATATACTATTATTATTAATGAATAATATTATTGTAATATTTACTATTATTATTATTAATTATTTTATAGTTACTATTATTATTATTATTATTTATTATTATTACTATTGTTGTTGTCGTTATTATTATAATCTTTTTATCATTATTATTATTTCAATTCAGTTCAATTTAGATCAGATCTATTTAGTTCAATTCAGCTCCACTAAATTCAGTTTAGAAAATTTTTGTCCAAAAGAACAGGGCTAAGACGGTCGCTTCAAGTCGGCCACTGGTAGTCTGTTTCTGGTAAATGCCCATGGTATCGCCATTCACAACTCTGCTCTCCCATTCCACGGTCTAAAGTCTACACGCGAGGCATCACGATCGACCAAACGGTCACTAAAATTGACATTTATATTTCTATTAATATTAACTGAAACGAAAAAACACTCACTCCCAATATTCCCTTGCCTTCATCTAAACACCATTTCTCTCTCCTCTTCCGCCATTAACACACATTAATCAATCACTCAAACCTTACTTCCATATTTGATACTTCCACCGTCGCAACCATGCCTTCCACTCACTTACTCCTCGAAGAACCTATTCGCATGGCTTCCATTCTTGAACCTTCTAAATCCGTACTTTTCTCCTCTTTCTACCTTTTTTTGATGTGAACCTAGTTCATTTAATTGATTTGATTTGATTTTGTTAATTTTTTTATGCAGAATTTTTTCTCCGCGATGACAAAGATCGTCGGTACGCTTGGACCGCGATCTCAATCCGTTGATCTGATTTCTGGCTTACTTAAAGCTGGAATGACTGGTAATTTTCATTTATTCTGTTCAATTTTTGTTTGATTATTGTTATTAATCTAAGAGATTCGATATCTAGGGTTTATGTTTCGATTTGTTTTATTGAATTGTGAAATATTGGTGATGTAGTCGCTAGATTTGACTTTTCTTGGGGAGATGCTGAGACTCACCGTCAAACTCTGGAGAATTTGAAGATTGCTGTTAAAGCCACTAAGAAGTTGTGCGCTGTATGTAGCTTTTAATCGTTTTATCGTCGTTTCTTTCATTTTCGTTTGAGTTAATATCTTTAAAGTGGTGATACGTGATCTTAGGTCTGGAGCTTAGTAAAGGTGAATATGGTAATGAAAGTATGAATTAGCTGCTTAACATCGCTTGAGGCCGGTTTTCTTTTAATCAAATTGGACATGTGATCGTAGATTCGTAGTTTATAGAAGTTAGTTATTGATGCTAGAAAATATTAATTTGTAGCTATGATGATGATAGATTAGTGTTGTTGGTGCTCTTTTGTGAACAAGACCATCATACATTATATTTAGGATTGTGGTTAGTTATTTGGCACTGTTGTTCGCTAGTTTAAGTGAGCATCGGTTAATATGTTGTGTTCTAAGTGTTTGTTTGGATAGTAAAAGTGGAGTAACAGGGAGGTAGAAGAAAGGAAGGGGGATGTTGGAATGGAGAAAGGGTGTTTTCCCTCCGGATTTCTCCTTTGTTGGAGGAATTTTGATTAGGATTGGAGGAGAGAAAATAGATCTTTTTATTTCCCTCTTATTCCCTATGCTTGCCAAAACAAGAGATTTTGACCTCTACCGTCCCTCAAAATTCCATGATCCAAAAAAGTCGTAAGTTCAATTAGTCATGTTTTAGCTTTGATTGAAATTTGTTCATTCCATCCTGAAGTCTCTGCCTAGAACATTTGGTTGATTTTTCTGTGCATGCTACAAATCTATTACCCGTTCACTTGTTAAAGTATTCAATTATTCATTAACCGTGAAGAGGTTATCAGTTAGGATATCACCAAATCCCTCTTTTTTGTACTCTCATCTAATTTAGTAAATAACGAAGTTTCCACAGCTTAATCATGAAAAGTCCTGGTACTCTTAAATGTTGGTGTATTTGCTTAAAAGGAAGTAAATTCTCGCGTTGCAGTTCATTAAAGTAGTAAGAGATTAACATCATTTCTGTGGATCTCAGGTCATGCTAGATACTGTTGGAGCGGAGTTGCAAGTTGTAAATAAAAGTGGGCAAGCAATTTCTCTCAAGGAAGATGAATTTGTCACCCTTACACCAAATCTAGAGACAGATGCTTCTTCAAGTATATTACCCATCAATTACAATGGGCTTGCAAAGGTTTGTGCATCAAATATTTGATCATGTGTAGTAGCTATAAGTTGGTTGGTCAGCTGTTAAAATACCAACTTTTTTTATTTACAACTTCTGCGCTTTTAGCAATGCTTATGTACTTGAAAGGTTTTAGTCTATCACTGTAATACTAACTTCCTCAACATCATTTGTATTTACAACTTCTGCGCTTTGAGCTATGGTTTATATACTTGTTAAGGTTTTAGTCTATCACTGTACAGAGTATTATTCTTGTGTCCTAATTTTTCTGTCAATATTTCGAAGAGCATTGATTCTTGCTCACGTATTCGTATGTGCACTAGCAGCACTTGTGGTGAGGATTACAAACTTGCAATCTCTGATTTTAATAGGCTCACTAGATGGGGTTAGTAGAGGACTTCTTAATCAGAATTTGTACTATCATGCTGTTAGCGATGAGCTTCTTTGAACTAAATGTATAGGCTGGATTCCTGATGCAATATTTGTTCTGGTTTTGTTGAAAGGAAAATCACACCGTGTCCTACTCCCTGTAACACCATATGGTCATGTGATGTGCTGCTTGTTGGTCCAGTTTTTTCCATAATGATTTCAAGCCTTCTTCTAGTGAGAAGTTTTTCCTCCCAATTTGTTTGAAACTTTGGTCCCTATATTTATTTCAAAAAACTTAAATTTACATTCTTTGATTGGGCAAATTTGGGGGAATATTAGCTATAATTTTAATATTTAGGACGATAGTCGGTCTATATGGAACAACTTTTGCTATTTTGCAATACTGATGACTTCAATGATCTTGCAGGCAGTGAAGAAGGGAGATATGATCTTTATGGGTAAATATTTGTTTACTGGAAGTGAGACCACTTCAGTTTGGCTAGAGGTATGCACCTAGATTATTTATGTGTGGGCTAGTTTCTATACTTTTGGGTTTCTACAGACTTTAAATGTGTTAACATAGTTGGAATGATATTTTTGTGCATGTTTATTGATCAGGTATCTGAAACAAAAGGGGACGACGTTGTTTGTATTATCAAGAATTCTGCAACATTGGATGGAACTCTGTTTACTTTGCATGCTTCACAAGTTCCTATTGATATGCCCACTCTCTCGGAGAAAGATAAGGAGGTAAGTCCCTCTCAGGCTCAGTTAATACAATGTTTTTAACTTTCCTACATCTTTGCTTTAAGAAAAATTGTCTTTGTAGATTTCTTTCTATTAAACTTTTTTTCTTCCTTTTGTGGCGGCTCAGGTCATAAGCACTTGGGGGGTTCAAAACAAAATTGACTTCCTTTCACTATCATATACTCGTCATGCGGAGGATGTTCGTCAGGTAGGTGGTGTTACATGCATGGTTCTCTTTTGCTTATGGCTCTTGGTAAGTTGTAGATGATAAGTAGTACTATTCAACCTTCTTCAATCCATAATTGCGCAGGCTCGGGAGCTGCTGTCAAGTTTAGGTGATCTAAGCCAGACGCAAATATATGCGAAGATTGAAAATGTAGAGGTGAGCGCTACTATAGTTTGGTTCAAGGAGCTAGTATGCTTACAAGTTACAATCATGTCTAAATATCTAACCGATAAATAATTTTACTCTGTATCTTATCTTACTGTTTGTGTAGGGCTTGACCCACTTCGATGAAATACTCCAAGAGGCCGATGGCATCATTCTTTCTCGTGGAAATCTGGGAATTGATCTCCCACCTGAGAAGGTGTGCCTGCTATCTTGTTCTTTAAGAACATCTTTCTTTGTTCAGTTTCCTAATAGTACTTCCTCCGTAATATCATGGTAGTCCCATTACTTTCTGGCACATTGTTTTGCTCGGGAGTATCGGAAGTATGATACTCCCTCCACTTTTTATTTATTTTTCCTAATTTGCTCGGTCTTCAAGAGGAAACTTTGATCGTTTTTTTCAACATGTATATGTTAATCTTTTTTTGTTGTAAATAATATTTTCTGAAAGATGTTTTGATAATAAATCTAAATATTTTAGTTCTATATGTATTAATATTTTTTATTTTCAAACATATTTATGGTCAAAGTTTGGTTACTTCGATCCAAAAAAAGCGAAGATGAGAAAATAGAAAAATGGAGGGAATAATAAACAAGGGTATTGATTTTCGTAGTACGCATTTTACTTATCGTAGTACACTTTTTACAATTATACCCCACTCATTTCCCATGTCTAACATGTTTTCCTCTTAATTCCATCACCTTCCATTTCCTCTATCACCGACCATCGCCGTCAATCACTCCAGCCGACGACCACCGTCAACCACTGCCATTAATCATCTGTTATACCACCGTCATCAACAATGAAAAACAAAAAAGGAAAATCATGAAACACCCATTCACAACTATGAAAACAAATAAAAGAGGAAGACCATTGAAACGCACAAAAGTAGTTTGTAGATTTACAACAATCACTCTACTAAACAGTATTATAGTGACTAGTGAGGCTTTCAAAGTTCTACAATTGGCAGAATGAATTTATAGAATTAAAGCTTGAAACAATTGGTTTCTTTATCTGAAAAGAACGCAATAACCCTAAATCAATTACAAGAATCATAGAAAATGAAAGAAAACACCAATTTGATGAATACTAATGTAACTAACGAATTAAATACATGTTTTATAATTAAATTATCACTCATAATTGAAAAAATATTGTTTATTTTGAGAGAATGTAGAACCACTAAATGAGAGAATTGGGTTTAATGTTTTTTACTCAAGGATAGGCAAATGGAAAGTAAAGGACAAAAAGTACTACAATGAGTAAAAAATGTACTACAAAAATAAATTACGATAAACAAAGAGAGTCACAGTTACAGTAAACTAATTTAGTTGGTTATAATATAACCATACTTCTAACATCCACCTCGACAGTAATACCCAGCCACCACTCACAAGTCATAACCCGAAGTTCTGAAGAACTAACTTACATTGCATACACCACCGCCACAGTCGTATGTTGACTTAGTCATCTCCGCGACCTCCATCTAAGTTCATCTCCCAGTCCCGTCCATGGTTCACCATCTTACCCAATATCACCAGCCCGGACTCCCCCTTCCACGATCTCCTCCACTGTCCACACATTACCAATCAACTAGTGGAGGTTGTGTAGTGCTTAGCTGGCGTTGCTGCACTGGGAAACGAAGGTCCAGAATAGGTTCGATCATGTGTTAGGCTTACAGTGGCATGGTGCCGCTGTGGGTGGTCGAGTTTGTGGAGGCGCACGCAGAGTTGTTAGTTGGGGAGGAGAGAGGTGGTAGGAGAAAGAACTCAAGAAGGTTGTAGATCGGGAGGAAATAAATGGTGGTGGTGGTGGCTGGTGGTTGTAGACTTGTAGGAGGAGAGCGGTTATTTTAGTGTGGTTTGATTATTAATTTGGGTATGCTTATAAGGATGAGATTGCAAGTGATGTTTAGTAATGCCATTTTTGTATTTGCATGTCTTGATTAGCCAATTCTGCCAAATATGAAGAGATGAAATTGTATTTGTCATAATAACATCACATTTCACTCCCAAAAAAGAATATGGAACATTATGACGTCAGAGGGAGTACAAGCATTCCTTGCATTGTTTGGTGCATGTATTTTTTTGGCTCATTTATGACGAGTTGTTATCTGCTTCTTTTGAAGGTGTTTTTGTTCCAAAAGGCAGCTTTACATAGATGCAATATGGTTGGCAAGCCAGCTGTTGTTACTCGCGTGGTTGACAGCATGACTAATAACCTTAGGCCTACTCGCGCTGAGGCCACTGATGTTGCTAATGCTGTGTTGGATGGTTAGTGATCTCAGCTACTCTTGAGACACTGTTAGAATTCATATTACCTGTTTTTCTCCTTCCTTCGCATATTTTTTTTTTCCTATTGTTTAGATACAGATATTTTTATCTTTCAATATACCGTGGTCTTATATCTATGTGTATGTCTAAAAAATGGCGCTTGAGCTTTGGCTTTGCTTTACTCATGTTGATATAGTTCACAACCGTCTTCTATGGTTGAATATGGGGTGCAGGAAGTGATGCAATTCTGCTTGGAGCTGAGACATTCAGAGGCTTGTACCCTATTGAAACTGTTAAAACTGTTGATAGAATTTGCTTTGAGGTTTGTTTAAATTACACTGACTTTTCCATATCACTTAACTGTCGGTTTTTTGTCTTTCGTTTAAGCCCCAATAATTTTGACTGCGCAGGCTGAGAAAGTGCTTAATCAAGATTCATATTTCAAGAAAACTATTAAGTTTGTGGGTGAACCAATGTCTCACCTAGAATCTATTGCTTCATCTGCTGTAAGTTCATCATGGAAACTCTAGTATTTTTTCTCGTATACAAGTCCTGCAATTTTTTGATTCTTATCTGTTATTGGGTTTTTCGCTCTATCTGTAGGTGCGGGCTGCCTTAAAGGTGAAGGCATCTGTTATCATCTGCTTTACTTCCTCTGGAAGAGCTGCAAGGTATTTCGAGTAGAATTATAAGAACCATTGTTTTGCTCTAGTAACGGCCCGCTGTAAGCTCCATAAATCGAAAGCTAGAGGTGAACAAGGACCCAGAAATTTCCATGTCTTGAGTAAAAGTCACACTCCATTATTCATTGTTATATCTAGATCCTACTGATTAGATTGGTCATTTTCTGCATGGTATATCGATTTCTCTCTGGGATATATTTAATCATTATTATGGTGCTTGTTTATTGCAGATTAATTGCTAAATATAGGCCAACAATGCCAGTTCTCTCTGTTGTGATTCCCCGTCTTAAGACGAACCAACTAAAATGGAGTTTTACCGGTGCCTTTGAGGTATGGTGGCTTAAATCCGACTTTGTTAAGTTTGCTGTTAGAAAGTAGTTGACATATCGGGGCATTCAAATTGACGGTCCTATTTTGTCACTCATAATTGGTAGTAGTACCAAAGAAGACCTATTTAAATAATATAGAGGAATCTGCAAGCACTTTGAAAGTTTGAATACGTAAGTTCCTTGTTTCTCTCACACACAACAACCAAGACTTGGTCCCAAAATATTTTTGGGGTTGCCGAACACGATCCTTTGTAGCAACATTACAATGTAGAAGTAAAACACGATATAGAAAAAGTTAAACCAAGTTACTTGCTCTATATTGGGAAACTGTGGATTCAATGGGAGTGTTATTTCCTTTTTAACATTTTTTTCACAATGGAACAACTTTACTGAATTATTTTTGTGTTTTGCACAACAATCAACCAATAACTGTGTGAAGAGAAGAATGGAATTTGGAAAACATTAAAATATCAAAGAAGAGATTCAAACAAAAATAGAAAGAGTCTTTCAGATTTCATATGAGAACCCCTACCCCCTTTTGCAATGCTGTATTTACTTCAATCTCAAATACACCCATATCCTTCTGGTACCATCTTCCATGTTTACTCTCATGCTTCCCCTACATCAAATCAATCTTTATAACACGTAGTTCATTTTTTTTTAATTTTGATATATTTATACAGATTTGCCACCGCCCACAATAATACTGTCTATTTACATTTCCAAGAGAGGAAAGGACTTCTTGGTTTTGGATTGTGATGGATAAGCAAAATGGCTCACCAAACTAATTGCATTTTTTGTCTTTTTGTAAAATAGCTGTCATGCGATGCAATTTTCATTTTGGGTCATTTAAAAGCAGCCTTTTTTGTTTTTGTTGTTCGTTTTGTCCACTGAGGAAGTCTTATTTTGTCAGACACTGCTCTCTTTTGGTTGTCGACCGTGGGGCTGTGGCCTTGATTTGACTCATTCATTTCTCACTTATTTATCTTTTCCTGTGCAAGCTGTTTGCATTTTCTTGAACCCTTTTATCTTCTCTTGTTAAATCATCAGGCCAGGCAGTCATTGATAGTCCGAGGTCTCTTCCCCATGCTTGCTGATCCCAGACACCCTGTAAGTTCTCATCCTCAATCTCAATTCTTCTTCTCTCAGTTCACTTAGTTTAGGAATGTAGATTTTTTATGCCTGTTGTTGATTAAAATAACTCGGCGGTTGAAATAATACAATGAAATAATACAGGCCGATTCAACAAGCGCAACAAATGAATCCGTATTGAAGGTCGCTCTCGAGCACGGGAAGGCTCTTGGTATCATCAAATCACATGACCGGGTTGTCGTTTGTCAGAAGGTTGGCGATGACTCTGTGGTCAAGATCATTGAACTGGATGATTAGATCATATATCTTCAGCCTTTCACTATATTTTGAGACAATTGACTATGAACTATGAAGGTATTTGGGAAAATGATGGAGTTTGGCAGGCATAACATAGGACATAAATGACAACAGAAGTTTTGGTTGTGAACATGTAATCTTTGCATTAGTTAGTCTCCTAAGAGACTGTAAAAAAAAAACTGTGAGAATTGATTTAAAATGCATCAACAAGATAAATAAACGGTCTCACAAAACGTTGTGGAAGACCGTCTGTTTGAGAGACCGAGAGACCGCGAGTCTGTGACCATGTAAAGTCATGGACGACATGATCTCGAATTTTTAGTTGTAGCATTTATAAAGTTTTATTTTATTGTTTATGCAGCAACATTTATATTTTGAATCAGAGCTTTGGTGTGAAGTATAATCTATCCGTTATTAGTCCTTTTTTCTGTGCAATTTTATTATGATGCCATCCATGGTTGGGGAAGTGGTGAAATGGGCATTAGTAGGATTGTAAATGAACTGAGTCGGCTCGACATGTCTTCGGAATCGGCTCGGTCAAAACAAACTCGAGCTCGAGGCGAGCTTGGCTAAATACGAGCCGAGCTCAGGAAGGCTTAGCTCGGAAGCTCGTTTATGATTTTTTTTTTGTATAATTTTTATACTTTAATATTAATTTTGTTTTAAATTATATGTTATTTAGCCATTTATAAGTATTATAATATAATATTTATTTAGTATTTTATAATCTTGTTATTTAAAAATATTTATATTTATTTACATATAAAAAGTGAGTGAAAATATTATAAACACAAAATGAGCTCGAGCTAAAAATTGAGCTTGAGCTTCAATTTTTTGGGCTTGACGAGCTTCGAGCCGAGTCTGAGCCCGTTCAAGCTCAGATGAGCTCGTTTATGCCCTTTGGCATTAGTTCTGGCTTCTTTCATGCTTCTGTACTTTTAAACTGCCTTCAAATTGTCATGCACAGTCGCGGGAGTACTTTTCAAAGCCATTATTTTTCTTTCCAAATGTTTCGTTGGCTATGTTTTATTAGACGAGCAACAAAAAATAGTGGATGGAAGACTTTTGATCGGACATTCTCAACAATTTATGCTAGATAGATACATGTGTCAAATTTGGGTAACGACGATAAGTATAGCTGTATAGGCAAGTTAACTTGTCTCCATACAAATACTATTAATAATACTATTATTTTATTCCTCAAAGATGAGTCGATTTTAGATCACACTCTTCACTCTTGAGATTGACTTTCTTTCATCATAATTGGCTTGACCATTTTTAAGTTGAGATTTCGATGCTCCACTCTTTAATTTAAGTAAATCAATCTTGGTGGACAAAGAAGTTTGAGCTCTAGTAGTTTGGGCTCAACTCATTACTTAATGATCCTAAATAGTTGAAACACGAACTTAGGAAATATAGCTTGTGCTCGGCTGAATTATTAAGTTTTTACTTTTCGAAAGTGTATAAGAAGAATTAAAATAAAGAAAAAAAAAATCAGATAATACACATAATTATAACTTAAGCACAACATTAGCATGCATTTTAACTATATAAGTTAAATACATAAAATTGGACAATCTTACGTTCATAGAGAAGAGATCGTTCATAAGTTTGGTGAAACTCCATCCATGATTCATAAAATGATAAACTCCAGAATATCTACTAAACTAAATATATAGAAACGAATTTTCGAACTTGAGAGCAAACTCAATTCAATCAGCAAGCAATATATATTACCAATGACTGATCTAATGAGGTCCGAATGATAATTTAGATTAAAATATAAAAAATCAAGAAAGAATGAGAGACACGCCCTCTCTCAACATAACTAAGATCCTCTACTAATTTCAATTGAAACTAAACTCTAACTAATCAAACCAATTACAACATATTACATTCTCCTTAATCCTAATCCAAACCAATCTTCCTTTAAATAACAAGAATACATGACATAAGTTACACCCATATCATATCATATCATATGTTGACATCATAATTTTTCTAACAACCAAATTGATTTATAATCACACCATAATAATTCATTAATTCCCCCCAATCCTCATCCAATATAGAGTCAATCTTCCTTAATAGACCCCACATAATATAAACAAACTAGTCCAGCTATCCCTTCTCCCTCTTCCCCCCTTCCTTCAAAACTCCCAACTCACTTCCACAACAAAAATCCAACCTTTATTTATCTTCCTACAAACGAAATATGACAAAAACTCCTAACAAAATCACATAAAAAATAAAAATAAAAAAAACCAAATGAATTCCTCAAAACCCCTCTTAATCATTCTCTCAATTACCATTACATAATAATAATAAGGATAAGAATCATCTGATATTATCAAAATTAGTGGGTTAAAATGGGAGCGTCGCTCTCGAATTTATCAGAGGGCGGCGCGGGAAATATCGAAAGCGGACCGGGTTTAGGAGATATACCAGAGGCTTGTGTTGCTTGTGTGTTTATGTATCTTAAGCCGCCCGAGATATGTAATCTTGCAAGGCTTAATAGGGCGTTTCATGGAGCTGCGTCTTCCGACGCCGTCTGGGAAACTAAATTGCCATTGAATTATAGAGATATTCTTCAGTTTCTTCTTGTTCATGATTTTCAGGATCTTTCTAAAAAAGACATTTTTGCCCTTCTTGCTAGATCCATTTCCTTTGATGATGATACTAAGGTAATTTTTTTTTTATTTAAAAATGACGCCTTTTTGGTTGATGTTGAAGGATGTGATTGTTTTGGGTTTGTTTGATTTTGAGGTTGGTGGAAAATGGGGTTTTTAATTTGGGCATTTGGGGGGGAATTAGGGTTATTGATCTGTGCATTTGGGGGTAAATTAGGGTCGTCTTTTTAATTTGGGAATTTTGGGGTAAATTAGGGTTTTAATTTTGGGCATTTGGGGGAAAGTTAGGGTTCTTAATTTAGGGAAAGTTAGGGTTTTTAATTTGGGCACTTGGGGGAAAGTTAGGGTTCTTAATTGGGCATTGGGGGGGATGGTTAGGG
>JAOWBH010111998.1:0-14063 GCA_028566215.1 Silene coronaria | reverse complement strand
AGTTAAGCTTCTATAAGTTAAGTTCAGAAAAGTTCAGCAAAATTAAGTTCAGAAAAGTTCAGCAAAATTAAGTTCAGTAAAATTAAGTTTAGCAAAATTAAGTTCAGAAAAATTCAGCAAAATTCAGAAAAGTTCAGAATAGTTCAGCAAAATTCAGAAAAGTTCAGCAAAAATAAGTTAAGTTCAGCAACTTTAAGTCCAAAAGAATAGAGCCTTACTCAAGAAAATAATATAGCCACTCAGTTTCATATTGCAAACCATTTCCGTTTTCGTGATAAAATAATGTTGATATGACTAATTAGTTTTAGAGCTGATCATGGGTCGGGCCGATGCGGGCTTGGGCCGGGCCGGGATGACAAAAATTGCCCGTGTGTATGGGCCGGGCCGGGCTGGGCCAAATGAGAGGGCCTATTTTGCGAGCCCAAATTCGGCACTTATGGGCTAAATCGGGCTTTCGGACCTAAATGGACTTTTCGGGCCCTAAAATTTTTGACTTACCGAACGAGATAAGTATCATAATACCTTCATCTAGTACTTTAAAAACCCACTCGGTACAAAATATTGTACAATGTATGATGGAGTGCATTTAAATAATCTCCAAAAGTATAATTAAGACAATCATAGAAGCATTAGAATGCTTAATCATATCTTGTAGATATGATTTATGTTGGTAAATATCGTCCTTTAAATTTCAATAACTATATACATGATTTTATAAAGAATTATTTATAATATTAACACTAATTCAATAAACTTTATTGAAAAAAAAAATTCCTAATTAAATAATATGGGCCGGGCCAAAATTTGGGCCAAACGCTTGGCCCAAACCTGGCCCAAAAGTACAATGGACCTTTCTGGCCAACCCATGGGCTTTTTTGGGCCAAAATAAAGACCAAGCCCTTCGAAAAAGCGGGTCGGGCCGGATTAGACCTATGGGATTGGGCCATTTGATCAACTCTAATTAATTTGTATATAGCTCATGTAAAAAAAATGATTATTGTGAAATACAAAGTACACCGAGACAGGTATTGCGAAATAATAGAAGCAACAAAACCTCACGAGTAGGTCTCCCTTGTGACGGGTTGGATCTTGAGACGGATATTTATGAGAGGAAATGGTAGAGGGGACAAGGTAGGACCCCCCATGTGCCTTCTCCACTTATCCTTGTTGGGTATTTTGTGAGAGGAAATGGTATCCGTCACAAGGTTGTGACGGACACCTTCCGTCACAAATGAGAATTAAGAACAGTGACATCAGTAAAAGTCTTCGTCCCAAAATGATTATTTAAAACTTGTAGAAACAACAATTCAGCGAATAAAATTATTTTGAACGAGTCAGATATATTAGAATCCAAAATGGAATAAATTGATGGATAATTACATTTTACAAACTACAAACATGTTTGAAAATAGAAATGGACTTAATTATAGAAATAATATCTTCTACTTTGTGAGGGTGACCCAAGCTGGAGGAGGCCAAGAAAATAGCTGTGAATCTTCCAAGTATTGTTCCAAAATTCCAACAAAACCCTTTTCAAAATCAAACACACCAATCTCTTCACTTTTCCATTCAAAAACATCCTTTTCTTCACAAAATCCATCATTAATTATGTCTAAACAACACTTGTTCTTGTCAAAGCTTTTGAATCGAAAATAAATGCAATTACCTTTGCACCCCGGCAATCCCATGGCTGAAAATGAAGAATGATTACTTATAAATAGTGCATGATCCTCTAAACTCTTTAGTAATTCCCACTTTTGCCCCTTTATATCGAGTTTGAATATCTCGACTGCTAGTATCTTAATTGATCCGGTTGGGGTCGTGTCTGAGTAAAAATCCACCATCAATAAATCATCGGATGATTTTACAAGACATTTTTTATCGCCCCCAATAATTGAATTTTTCAACAACGTTACTTTCACGGTTGAATAATCCGTCACAGTAATTGCAACAGTCCTACCTGAATTAGTGACTGCATAAAATGTTCCATTAAGCTCCACTACGTCAACGTAATGCATGGACCAATCGTTAACGTAAATACTCCGATCATCGTAACCTAACGTTGGATCGTCTAAAATCGACCATATTTGTCGGACCGATTGATACATGAACAATTTTCCGGTGTTATGTGTTGATAAAATGACAAAATCATTCGAATTATTTGGAGAAGATGTAATAATTGCTACCTTTTCATGCTCCATATTGAATAATTCCGTGTTGCCACTAACGTTACGTAACACGTACTCGTGGTCCAATTCACGGATGTTAATATTGATAAGATCCAATTGTTTAGGGAAATTAAATGGTCGGTGTTTGATTGGAGATCTAGAAAAAGGATTGAATAAACGGACGCTTCCAGGATTGTTTTCTTCAGTTTTGATAAGCCAACCAGGTGAACTCGGGTTTGGGGATTGAGAAAGGTGATAAAAAGTGTGTTTTTCGAGCTGGATGTCACAGTGGTGGACATCGGTGGAGCTGAAGAATTTGATTGGAGGGTATCGAGTAGAAATTGGTCGGGGAATAGCAAAGCGCCACATGGAACAAACAGAGCGAAAGTGACGTGTGTCAGACGAGGAATCAAAATGTGTCGCGACAAGGTCTAATAGCTCCGAGGGGAGGTCGGACCAATACGACATGGTTACGATATTATGTATGTTGTTATTATGGAGATGATATAGAGAAGTTTTGAAGAGTTGAATTTGAAAGATAAATGATGAGGATGTCTTATGTTGAGTATATCTCGCTATTTATAAGGAAGACCATAGAAGAAAACAAATTGAGCCAACCTAGTGAGAAACTAAACAATTAGGTAGGTACATGATAACCACTAATTTTCGTAATAAAAATATATTTAATGAGTAGTCAACACTATACTATGAAAAATGTCTTTGTCAAGCTGATTAGTTAAATATAATGGTTGATGTATGTAATGTGATTAAGGCCGTTATTTGTCCATAATCTCTATAATTACATGAGAAAGTTAAGTTAAACGACATGGAAAAGATGGGTCACTCTGCTGGTATTGATTAGGAAATTGCAAGATTCTAGAATTCACCTATGTCAAGTATGTTTAAATAAGCAACAATAATAATAATAATAACAAAAAAGGGTTGACGGATTGATAAGATGTTTATGAGATAATTGGGTTATAATAGTAGATAATTGAGTTTTTCTTATAATTAGGTCATGTTCGGTACTCCGCAGATTATTATTAGCCGAATCACATTAATCAAACAAATAATAAATAACAGATTTCATTGAAAAGTTTGATAAGTATGTTTCAATTAACAGATCCTAGATTCAGTAGAAGTGTTGGTGCTTAGTGTGTTTAGGTTATACTCCGTAATAAATTGTTGTATATATGTGTAAATGGCTGACATATTCATCTTTTACAATCTAATTAAGTGAATATGTCAGGGGAGTAGCATATTGTAAAATAATGGATTGCAATATAATCTACTATTTCAAAATGTTATTTACCAGACACCTCAAACAACATATCGACAAGTAAACAAAATCATAAATCTGCTGTTATCAAACACCCCTTAATTGATTTACTATAATTAGTATTTTTAGTAGATCTGACCGAGTGTCTGGCGAATTTATTGTCTCGACCATGTGTTATGTGATGTCTGACTTCGTTCTTCAAGAGACTATTGAAGAGAGCGAGAAAAATGTTGGTCGAAATGGCAAGAATGTGGAGGCTTAGATCGACGAAGAAAGCGGAGAAAGGGAGATGGTTGGATGGGAACATTCGATAATGAATGTTGATGTTAAAGTAAAAGGAAAGGAAGTGGGAGTCGATTCGAGTACGTCATGCGTGAATGGATGAGTGAGGAGATTATCGAGGTGAAATAGGGGGTGGCGGTAAAGTAGATAAGCGATATGTGGGATGTTAGAAGATATTAACCATATCTCTCTCAATTAGGAAATATCCTAATTGATTATGTGTATATTGTAAATATAGGAATACTATCTGATATGGGTGACGGTTCCAGTAGCGATGTTGTTCGTAGCTTGGCAAACGATGTTGTGCTCTCGGTGAATATGGATAGTATGGATAGCTCGATGGGTTCAGTGGCGCGCTTCGTTTGCTTGCTCACTGCCGATTGAAGATAAATTTAATAAAGATATTTTGAGTTAATTAAAGCTTGAATAAGGAAGGTTCAATGGTCCTTATATCTAGCTAAATAAATGGTCTTAATTGACTTGAATTAACTAGTAGGTTTAAGGCAACTCTTGGAGTGTTTTTTTCCTTGATTGTCCGTTTAATTGCTAGGCTATTTATAGCCTTTGTTTTTGTGATCTTAAATCATTCAGAAATCAATCAAAGAAATCACAAAACTGCTTGCGAGCCTTATTTTTCCGTTATTTGTTCAAACGCGTTTTGAATATTTAACTTGTTCGATCTCAATAGGTCTTGAGTTCGTTCGCCATTGATAGGTTATAGGTCTAACTTATCAAATACCGCTTCCGCATTTTAAATTCGCATCAGTATGATTATGACTTTAAGAAGTTTTCGAAACTTAAAAATAGTGACCTTGATATCGGAGTATGGCACTTGGATGATACTGATCATACTGGTGGCATTAAATCATACCCTGATTACTCGGATTCATTATGGCCACCACCGAGTTGGATTTGGAATGCTGACAGGTAAAATATAGGGATGGTTTTGGTAAAATGTTCATTTATGTTTGTTGTACCGTTGTTGTTCTTATAAATTCATATAGGTGGTGAAATTATGAAATCAGTGCAATTGATTTCGTTGCCTTTGAATACTAGTTTTTACCAATTTAATCATCTTCTATCTTCCCTTTCAAGGGTTCATACCATTAGTTTCCTCCTCTCCTATTGCCTTTCATCCTTTGCTAAGTAATCCTTACAATTTTATTTTTTTCCATTCCACTTGTACCTTGTTGGTGTTGGCAAGGCTTGTGTATCAAGTCCTTTGGCTAGATGATTCATATTGACCGCATAGGAGATGAACTACAGCATTGTTGGTTTGCATTTATGCAGTTGTGGTAAAGAGTTCCTGTTTAATTAAGAGTTCGTAACTTCATATTGTTAATTGTACCCTTCCCTTCTCTCGGGTAAAATGAAATCGGTCGGAGGCAGTTTGAAGGGGAATGTTAGAGAGAATGTGAATTTTGGAAGAAATGGCAATTGGCAAATGACATAATTATGTGCTTTCAGAAATTTCAAGTTGGGGTCTTATTTCTTTTGGTAGAACAATGATTTTTGTAGTGCTTGAAGATGACAATACTATGCGTAAAAGTTATGTTTTTAATTGTACCTTTTCCCCTGTCCCATTCTTCTTCAAAATGAAGAGACATGAAGATAAAATGAAATTGGAAGGAGGACAAATTGAAGGGGAATGATAGAGAGAATATGAAATTTGGATAAAAATTGACAAATGACATAACAATCCCGTAATCATGTGCTTTCAGAAATTTCAAGTTGGGGTCTTATGTCGTTTGCTAGAATAATATTTTCGGTAACTGAATCATCTTCCAATTGTTCATAATTTTTTTTTCAGGTGGACGCGTATTGGGATTGTTGAAACTGCAGTTAGTGACATGCTTTTCAAGGTTGCTATGAACTTAAAGGTTCTTCATCTTTCATGCCTCTAATCTGTATTTAACTGCACCATAAACTTGGAGAGTGCACACGGAGGTAAGCAAAGAGGGCTTAGATATTAGTTGAGGCACAAAGGATGGAAATTTATAGACTACCACTAGCAGAGTAGTAGAACTTTGAATGGAGTAAAGAAAAAGTTCTCCACTGATTTAGAGTCGTAATTCTAAAAGGCGTGCCTTAACGCACTGAACGACTGGTTTTTGAGGCACAAAGGATGGAAATATATTAATCACCACTAGTGCTACTCATACATTGATTTTAACGTAGCCACCAAATGATTATTGCTTTCAGTGGAGCCAACTGCTCACTATTCTCTGACTTTGGAATATGATGGAATTAAGTAAAGTGACTCGCTATAAAGTATGTGCTTCTTCTATTGTAAAGTAGCGTTCGGCTGATGAAACTATTGATGCAATTTTTGTCATGGCTCATTTAGTTATAATCATCTTACATGTGTTCAAACAAAATATAGGGACAAGGCTACTGTATATTTGACCAATTATGTTGCTATAGGCAAGAGCCTTGAAGGTACAAATGTAATGTTGTTGATGCTAGTATCTCGAAGGTTGGAAGGTGCAGCACTCTTGGCACTGGTAGATGGACTACTGTCTTTATATGCATATTTTCAACTTGTGAAATAGTGAGGAATGTTCACTATAATGTCTAGAATTTGGCATATACTGGGTTCTTGCAACTTCTTTATAAAATTTGAGCATATCATGCAAGTATTAACTATAATCAATGTAGGAAGTCGTGTAAATTAGCAATTATTCAATGCAGCACAAGTTAGAGAAATCTGAGGACTCTCTCGATACCATTGGGCAAATGCGTTTTATAGAAGCTGGGAAGGCTGGCGTAGAAGCTGGGACGGATGTTTGCAATTTGAAGACAAGGGTGAAAAAATACCACGAGGAAGAAACTGAGTTCGTGCATGACCTTCGAGAGTTCATGGAAGTGTTGGATAAGGTACCCATAATTATTATCTCATGGTCGCTGATATTTCGGTGACAGACTTTCTCCTCTTATGAGATTCAACTCTTGTTTGCCGTTTTTAGGCGGACAGTTTGCTTGAGCAGTCAGGAACATCGAGTCATGAGACAACTAAAGAAAGATCTGGATTGCCTGATAACTTCAAGACTAGCCCGGCTTGCCAAGATCGTCTACGGTCAACAATAAGCAAGCTACGTACACGTTATGCATGTCTTTTATCTATTGAGGAACAGGTCACTGAAGTGGAAATGTACCTGAAATCACTACTTGGGACTATACCGACACAGTAGCCTCCAAAACTGCAACTACTTTGGTACACTATAGGTTTGACAGCACATTTTCGGAGCGATATGACAATAATCTGTGACCTGATTAGGTGCTATGTTTATTTAGATGACTTGAAATCGGCAACGCGATCGTCTAAGCAGTAGCGGAGAACTAGTGTTTAGGTCTTGTCTGAAATATGGTCCGGACTCCGGTACTCTTGTTTTTTGTACGTAAAATATGAGTACAGTTTGCTCTAATAGGACTTGCTTTTTGATGTTGAATTTCATAATGAACTGGCCTGTAGTCTCTGTATTTACCTTGACCGGAGTACTTGCACTACTCGTGTAACACCCAGACGCCCACAACCCATTTACGTACTGTATTAGATATAGTTTACCATAGAAGTTCGTATGTTCTACTTCTAACCAGAGACCAATATGATTTCTTCCACCACACTGAGGCTCAAGGATATCAACCAAAATATTATGCTTTTATAGTTCACTTTATGATAGGACTACTCTATTAATTCATTAAAATGAATAAATGATCAATCGAGCTCCTTGAACCTTAACTATACCGGGGTAAAAGGAATAAATAAAGACGTGATTTCTCAATCCTTTTAACACAACAATCGATTATACTAATACTTTATTATTTCAC
Organism: Silene coronaria; assembly: GCA_028566215.1. Lineage (NCBI taxonomy): Eukaryota > Viridiplantae > Streptophyta > Magnoliopsida > Caryophyllales > Caryophyllaceae > Silene > Silene coronaria. The sequence continues at coordinate 6,506 of JAOWBH010111998.1, read as the reverse complement.
TTGTTATCCTCACCGTAAATCGCCATGCCAACCTAGGTCGTGCGACGTATATTAATTTCACTTATAATATATAATAGCACTGCTCATAAACTACCTAATCTAGTCATTATAACCTAATTACTCAAAAAAGCACACCTTATTAACTAGGTTAGACATGTTATTGGGTCGGGTTAAGTGGGTACCACCCCACACCCTCTCCAACTTACGTGTTGTATATGGAGGCTGATTTGTAGGATGGCAAGGTATGCAAGGTGTAATGGTCGCGGTCCATTCACCTTGAGTCTTCGACCCTTTAGATTTCATATTTGCAATTGTGTATTTTTGTTTCTGTTTTTATTTTCCATAAAACTTCATGACTACTTCCTACGTGCGAATCTTGAAGCTTAGTTTTTAGTTTAACATGCGTTTTTAGGCTTTCAGAAAACGTATCAATATTCTGCACACTCAATGTTTACTAATACAGGATCAAAACTATAAAATAAGTCCTCTTTGAGGAGTGCTAGTCAATGAAAATTGTTTCTCACCTTTAAGCTTGACATCGCTTGTCTCTAACTTTCAATAATCGTATTGCTTACTTTTACTCGTGTGTCTGATAATCGTGACTAGGATTTCCGACGCAAGTCCCGAGGAATGTGCTACTGGGTGATCCCTTACTACAGTCACTAGTACGAGATCCTTGTTGCTTGCATTCCTGCCCTAGAGTCGGGCAAGGGTGCGCACCACGATCCGGCAAAAGTACCAGACCATGACATAAGGCTACCAAAGTCTCACCAGCTATAGCTTGGGGGTGGTGGGAGTGATTGCGAATACCACATAGACCCGTCCTCCTTATAAACACCTTACCCCTCTGTTAAAAGCTGCTCACTAAGTCTAAATGGGACAGTAAATGAGTACCCACGATCTGTTCGAGCAGGTAAATAGGACCAATAAGTTTCGCTTGTGACCGTCTTAAAAAAAAAAAAAACCTCGACTCAAAACTTGTGAAATATCTTTTTAAAGTGACGAAAATTTTCCGTCTTCAATGAAATTTTGTGAAATAAGACATAGATACCAACCGATAATACGCTATTTTTATTGGGGAAAAAATTACTCCGTATTATTCTTTCAACCCCTAATACTAGAGATGGAAGTGGATAGTGCCTCATGCCGGCCCACCATGCTAGAAGAAAAGAATGGCACGGCCCACTGTCCACTCTGCCGTGCTATGTCGTGCATGTGGAATAAAATGTCGGCGCAGACATAGCCCACGGGCCATGACCCTATAACGTGACGTGCCGTGTTTGAGTGTGCCTAAGTGGGTCGTGCCGTGCTTGGGCTAGACACGGTCTTCCTACGCAAACTTCGGCCCGGACACATGACGTGTCGTGCCATGCTGGACCGTGCTTATCTCGTGGCATGCTAAAATAGACCATGGACCGTGCCCAACAACCCGCGTGCCCACTCCATCTCTAAACCGGTGCCACTACCACTACAAATTTCACATTTCACATTTCACATTTCACAGTACGCCCCCAACCGCAAAAATGGCAAGGCAAAACCGAAACCCGCCATGGTCAGACCTCCCACAAGAACTGCTCTCCACCATAGCCAACTGCTTAACCTCAAACCCAATCTCCATCTTCACCTTCCGCTCCATCTGTCGTTCATGGCGATCTTCATGCCCCCCTCTTTCCAACTCACCCCTTCTTTCACCTCGTCTACCTCTCTCCATTCCCTCTTCTAATAACTGTTTCTACGATTCTAGGGGTTATTCTATCCTATCCGTCACAATAATCTACGCCCTTTATCGCCCTCTTCAACTACCACAACCCGAACCCGGGTTCTCATCATTGTCGCCCAATGCTTGGATTTTACTCGTCGATGAATTCACCTCTGGTAAACCTAGTATTCGAAAACCCTTCTCAAACGAATCGTATTTTACTCCGATCAATTTTCCTAACAATGTTAATTTGATTGATTCTAATGTTCGCGAATTGGGTCGGTTTCATAATCTTAGTTACTCTACTTATTACGATAAGGATGGTGAGTGTAAGCTTAGTAAACCGCGTTTTTGTGTTACTGATCCAAATAAAGTGGTTATGTTTCCTAATGAAATTGCTGCTATCACTCTTCGCGAGGACGGGACATTGGAGATGTATAGATTGGATGTGGGGATTAATGAGGAAATTAGTCAATGCGAGAGTAAGCATGATGGTAAAGGTTTTCGCTTTGACGACATTGTCGAATATAAGGGTAGGGTTTTGGGTGTTGATCGTAGAGGTAGGGTTTATGAGATTCACTATCATTCGTCTGAGATGACCCCCTTTGTTGCTCCCATTGCCGGTGGAGGTGGGAGGCGAAAGCGTTTGGTGGTGTCATTGGGACGGTTGTATTTGGTTGTTAGGTGTTATGTTGATCCTGGTCATAACAATAAATGGAATAGATTGAGGGTGTGTGGGCCTGATGGGGTTAAGGAGGAGATTAGGAAGGTTAGGTTTAAGGTGTATGAGCTTAATGAAGGGAAGAAAAAATGGATTGAGATATCGAGTCTTGGTGATCGCTCTTTTTCTTTTGGTCGTAATTTCTCCTTTTCTGCTTCTGCTCAGGAATTAGGTACCTGTGTAAAGAACTGCATTTTGTTTACTAGACATAGTTTTCTGTCCTATAGTTGGAATCGTGATGACTATACGGGGTTCAAAAAAGGGGAACTTGACGTCGCTGTATGTCACTTGAATGAGGCAGATCATTTTGGTGACATTGAATCATGCCCTGGTTACTCGGATTCATTATGGCCACCACCGAATTGGATTTGGTCTATTGACAGGTATATATAGGAATGTTTCATTTTGATGTTGCCACATGATTCCTTTTATGAGAAGAATAGAAAATTATGAATCTTACATTTGATTTTAGCATTCCGGAATATGATTTATCATTATCTTTTACTCCCAATTACCCCCCTCCCCAGAAAAAAATGATTTTTGCAGGAGCCCTCGAAGCTGTGGTGGTTTTGTTTGTTGTTTATTGGTGTTGTATTCGTATCTCTCAATTTAGCTCTCTTGTTCATTTCCCTCCTTTTTCCCGATGTGAAATTACCAGAGTTTATCTTCCACCCCTGGCTGAGTATATCCTTCCCTATTCTATTTGTACCTAGCTTGATGCTTGCGACAAGGCTTGTATCACGATGATTGGTGAATGACTCTATGCTTGTTTTGCATTTATGCAATGTGAATATGAGTCCTTTTCCCCTATCCCATTTCTTCCTTTGAATTCTTTTTTTTTCTTAAAAAGCTATCAAATCCCATACTCCAAATGATCAAATTTTGTTTGGATAACTCATGGCGAGTTGCCAGTTGGTGACCATGAGTGATTTTAGGGCATTGATGTTACTACTCATGTGCTAGTTAGAGCAAAAAGTAGATGGAGGATACAAAATTTGGATAAAAAATGGCAAATGACATAAATATCCCCATAATCATGTCATGTGCTTTCAGGAACTTAAAGTTGCTTTCTTAATTCTATTACCGGAATGATTTTGGTAGTGCTCGACAATAACAGCAATATCAAGTAATGTTGTCAAAAAATAAGAAGTTGGGTAGCGGAACTCAAAATTCTCAAAACATTCGGGGTAGGGTCATTTGGTTGTTGTTACCAGCAAGGTAGCAATTTCTGCATTTACCAAGCATATATATAATACTGCAATTGAAGATATTTGCCAGTAATTTTGTAGGCGTTAGAACTAGAGTGGAATTGAAACATCGTCTAATTGCCTCAAGTTCTGAATTTTTCTTCCAGGTTGAATCGTCTTGGGATAGTTGAAACTGCAATTGAAGGAATACTTGACAAGGTTCCTGAGAACTATAAGGTTCACTCTCTTTTATGCCCACTGCTTAGACTTTGATGCTCTTGCCTGTAAATTATTGCACCATGAAGTTGAATAGTTTAGACAGTTAGCATTGAGGCACAAAAGATGGAAAATATTGATTACCACTATTGGTACTAGTACTAGTAAATTGAGTGAAAAGGGGCCAAAGTTCTCAACGTATTAGTAAGAGTCGTAGTTTTAGAGACGCTCTCTCTAGTATTACGTATTTTGCAAGAGTCTAATGATTGTATGCTGAGGCACAAATGATGGAACTATATTAATTATCAGTACCGCTAGGATTACGTGAATTTAAGGTAGCTGCCTAATGATTATTTTTTGGTGGTGCTAGGATCTTTTCCATTTTAAGTGGAGCCATGACTTGCAAATCATTGAGTTTGGAATATTATGAAATTAAGCAGACTCCCTACTCCCTAGTATGTGCGCTTCTTCTAGCGTAAATTAGCATTGGTGAATGAAATTATCAATGCAATTTGTATCATGGGATTCATGGCTCATTCGGAATCATCCTGTTTGTGTTGAATTGTAATATAGGGGTAAGGCTACATTTATTTGAGCTGTTACCTCGCAGTTGATCTAAGATTTTTGGGTGCAGCTCTGTTGCACTGAAAGATGAATTAGTGTCTCTATTTGCACGTTTTCAACTGATGAAAAAGTCAGGAATGTTCACTATATTGTCTTGAATATGGCATCCTTAGGTTCTTGCTAGTTTTAAGAACTCTCTCCTTAGTCCTTTCAATTTATTTCCATACGTTTGTTCAAAATATGTACGAGGAATCTTGAGCAGAGATGTGGAAATGACTTGAAATTAGGGAGTAAGAAACATGTAGAAGTCCTGTAAACTGATAATTGTTCATTGCAGACCGATGTAGATAGAGCTGATGACCCCAAACCGGCCGTCCTTAAATATGTGAAGGTTATTCTCAAGTTGAAGAAAATGGTGATCAAATTCCGAGAGGAGGAAACTGCGTTCAAGAATCAACATCAGCAGGCAATGGACAAGTTGAATCAAGTACTCATAATTATTATCTCATGCTTTATTAAATTATAGTGATAAGCTTCTTCCTCTTAAAAATTATCGAGTATATGAGATTCAACACTTGTTTGTTATTTTCAGTTGGACGACTTGTTTGAGCTGGCAAAAACACGGAGTCATGTGACGACTGAAGAAAGATATGGAAATCCTGATAATTGGAAGACGACGAGCCAGGCTTGTCGTGAGAGTCTTTCACACTTGAAATTAGGCATGCTGCGTAGGGATTCGCATCTATTCGTTATTGAGGAATTAGTTACGGAAGTGGAAATGTCCCTGAAATCTCGACTTGCGCCTATACTGACAGTCTGACAAAAATCTAATATCTATGACATGATTGGGTGTTATATTTATTTCAATTACTTGTGAATTGGCTCAACAACTCGTTCTTCTAAAGCTGTAGCCGAGACTCCCAAAGCAAGTGCTTACAGTAAGTCTAGTAGGTTATGCCTGAAACATGGTCTGCTTCACGTTTTCTTTGTATAATTGTATGCAGTTTTGTTGGTAATTACTTTTTAATTCCAAACTAGTTTTAATCCCGTGCAAAAAATGCACCGGTTTACTTTGAAATTTTATTAATTTTCACAATACGATATATGAATCTAATTAGATGGCGTAAATAAATTAAATTACCCATTTATATACTATCAGCATTTCTTAAATATAAATATGACAGTTGTACTCGTGTTTTTCAATAAAAATCGATCATTGTGTGGTCAAATACTGATCACTTCAAGTTAAACAATGACCACTCTGAATAAAAATTGTTATTTTTTAGTAAGTAATCACTATTTAGCATAAAATGATCATTACTTATTTTTGCGCAGTAGTGTTCTAAAACCTATTTTAATACAACTCTTTTATAAGAGCGTTTTATATCATATGGCTGGTCAATAGGAGAATAACCCATAATATTTTGTTTTGTTTGCATTTTATTTTTTAATCATAGGAGACATTTGTTTACTCCACTAAAAAACTTAGTTCTGTTAGTTATAATTGTTGGTATTGATTTTTCAATGAATATATCAATGGTTTTCTAAAGAAAAAGAAATATTGTTATTAAGATGATGATTTGTTTTGGTATGTTTTTCTTTATAAAAAAAATTGTTAATTAAAAGATTTGTATTGGTGTGACTTCTTATATTTTTCAAACCCGATATTTCAAAAAATTGTTAGAGCACATAATTATTGTTAGTTTATTTTTAACGGATATATCCATGATTTACCCTATATTTTACCTAAACCCGTATGACTTGATCCGGCACGATTATATACTTAGAGATAACACGTATTAATAAATAATGGTCAGTTAAACGAAGTGCTGGCCAGTCCGTTGCAAATAATCGAATTTGGGCCAAATATAAGTGAATTACCTATATGCATTTCCGAAGCATATACTGGGCTAGTTACGAAAGTCCAACTCATTGCCCATAATGTTATAGTCTTGTATACCCGTGAAAAAGCTTATAATGTTCCTCTTGCCTAACTACTACTCCCCCACCGCCTCACTTTCACTTCTCCTTACTCATTTTAAAAAACACCAAATTCACTAATAAATAGTTTCTCTCTCTTATTTGAATATTACTTCATATTAGGAAGTATTTGTAAATT
>JAOWBH010111778.1:0-14067 GCA_028566215.1 Silene coronaria | reverse complement strand
CAATTACTTCTTTTATATTTTCCATTTAAGAACTTCATATAAATATCATCTATTGTGGATAAAAGTTCTTAAACATTAAAACTAATAAAGTATGATATGGCTTAAAAAGAACTTAATATAAAGTTCTTCTATTGCTATTGCTCTGAATGGATGTACGTATTCCTTGTTAATCAACAATTTACAACAAATTTGATTTCTACCAAAACAAAAAAAAAAAACAAATTTGATAGCCCTCACGTGAATACAAATTTCTAGGTGTTTCTTTCATTAGCTTTTTAATATGCCTTAAAATACACGCTAGAAATACAATTATTACATACTACGTACTCCGAAACAGTTCTTATTTGAGTTACTCATTGACAGTAATATACGAATTATTAATATAAAGTAATTCTTATTAAACAAGAGTCCTATATTAGCTCAAATTCTCCACCTTTTGTGTACGGAAACTATTTGTAAGGAATAAACCTGAATAAAAACAAAATAATGGCTACATAATGAGAGAATTAGCAGAAAATAAACTTAATTAATTAATAATGGATTCTTCAAATAATAATCATGATCATTATCATTATCATGGTAATAATCATGATGATCAAGTTGATGATTATGAATTATTACCTTTTTTGACTGATGTAGTAAATACTAATAATTGCAATGTAGATGCAATTTTTAACAGCAGTGATGATCAATCGTTACAAAATTCTCCTGCTTTTGCTCATCACAATTTACCGCATGCTGTAATCCCTTCTACTTTCCATCATCAGGTATTTAATTATTATAACTCCCAAGTCCTATTCTAATTTTTTTTACTTTCTAGCTAGGTTTGTTGCTTGTATAGAGCGTTTCGAATATGATTATTCGCGATGTTTAGTTGTTCGGATAGTTACCCGTACGTCTATTGTAGTTGAGTTTTCATATCCATATGTATTATCCGAGATTATGAGTATTATCTCTGATCTCATAACTTTAACAGTTGAGCGAGCTGACATATGATATAATACCGTTATAAGAATGTCAATTGTTTCTTACATGCAGATATCTTTGCATGAAACCAGTTCGTGTAATTGTACGAAAGGAAAGAGAATTTAAACAAATAAATAAACTTATTTTACCTTGGTTTATCTAATTTAATCCCTACTCCGTATATAAAATTGGAATGCATTGAATCTATTTCAATCCATTTTAAAAGCTCTAACCAAGACCACTTTGATTGAATTGTCTTCCATGATGTTTATGTATCCTATATATTACATGTGAGATCGAGGGTGGCGCTAACTCATTTTCTATATATTAATATCGAATTAGAAAAGTTAATGTTTGCAGGTCAAGTTGAGTCGTGTTGTGTTAATTATGTGGAATAGACGACATCATATGATGCAAATCGGTTATTAATTACGACAATTGTTTATTTAGGCACTAACGAATAGCGAAGTTGCAAATGTGAATGATGAAACAGCAGTTGAGGTAATAAAGCTGAGAAAGGTAGGAACTTCGTCTGCGAAGAAGCGAAAGCGCGAGGATGTTGATAACTCTACTTTGCCTGCTAGCGGGACGAAGAAGGCTCTTTACTTTTCCATTATATCTCTCCAAATTGGCTCATGGAAGGTATCTATTACAATATAATAATATTTCATTATTATCCAAATAAAAAGTTTGTATTTATAGTAGTCTGTATAATTTTGTCACAGTATGTATAGGCAAACACGCATGATGAAAAACTAACTCAACCTAAAGTCCTAAACCGGTCGCACCGGTACCGGTACCCCGTGGTATACTTACGTTTTTTTTTCTTCGTATTTTTATCAATAGAACATAATTACATTTGTTGATAAAAATAAGAAAAAAAACATAGTCATACCAGGAATTGTTAGTTTGTAACAGGGGCGTCTAAGGCCTCGTGGCCTCCATTTTTGGTAACTAAATGCTTACTTCTAATATTTTATTGATGAAATTCTATACGATCCTCAAAATATAGTACACTTGCGTATTCATAGTTGGGGCCTCAATTTATTGTCGCACATCGTGCCTTCATTTGTTTTAAGACGCCCCTAAATTTGTTACAATTACAATGCTTTTTTTTTTTCTATTTTATTGAGAACGATCATTACATGATATAGTTACGAGGAGTTTATTTTGCCAGCAAAGACAAGCCAAACATGGCGAAGAATTGATGGCAAGGTGCTACTTCAACCCGAAGCCAAGATTCGCTTGGGAAGTTTTATTAGACAACGGCCTCAAGAAAAAGTTGGAATTTTTGTTTTCTGACATTGATGCTATCAACTCCTTTATTACCCCAGAAAAAGGATTTCTTAATATAAGGGTATGTTCTACAATCTATTTAATTAGTATTCGAAATTTGAAAACGTAACGTCACCTGATAGTAGCGAGTCTACCACCTGAGCATGATGGTATTAGAATATAGGTTGAAAATTGTAGTTGGGCAAAGTAAACTTGCTCAATTGCTTACAACCTACAACATTATTCATAAACATCACATTAACTAAAATAGCCACTCATTAGACTCACTAACTCAATAACCTACTTTTTTCCCGGTCAATTGTTGTTTTTTGTTTTTTTAGACACTATTTATAAAGAAAGAGAATCTTTAAAATAAATTTTAATGCATAACACAAAATATAGTCATGAGGGATCTTGTTTGATTCGTTATGAATACTTTAAGAATATCAAAATTTTATAATTTTCACATTTAAGTAAATAAAGATATTTACGAAATGAAATGAACATTGACAAACGTATAAAAGGCAAAAGACAAGAATTGACTAAGATAGAGGATGTGTAATTTAATTTACCTTGTTCTTTTATCGCCTAACTTCACTAATTTTAGAGCATAAGTCCAACAGAATGTGATTGAGTAAATTTAAAATATTCGAAGATTTTACAGACATGCTCTTAATTTTTTATTCCCTTAGACTAATTTATTTGTTTAACCTTGTTTTAAGAGTTAGTTAACTCAAATTTAAATAAATGATTAGAATGGAGGAGTAATTGTTAATTACGGGTGATTATCCTCGCTAACCCCTATACTTTTGACTATGTTGTTGATATTGCACAAAATAATTTTAAAAATTGTACAGATTTCAATAATTGATTGTTTTCTCTTGTATAGTTGAAGAACCGTCCAAGGTTTCATCACGAGATAAATCAGCGACCAAAGAAACACACTATTTGGAAAAAGTGTACAGACTTTACTTATCATCAAGAGGCCACCCGAACGAGGTATATATCACAATTTCCTTCATCGTATTTCTTAAATCAGACGTTGTCAATAGATCCAAGTGCTTATATATTACTCTCATATAAGTTATTGTGACGATTTTATGTATTAACGAAAAAAAAGAACAATTCTCGACCATCAATTTGGTATACGGGACTTGCCCCGATGACCTTATTAGACGAAGGCAACCTTTGGATCGGATCAAGTTGGTCCTTGAGCCAATTCATAATATAAAGTCGATTATTTTCAGACTAACTTGTTTTTGACAGGGTACACAAGCTAGAAATCTCCTCTCGCGATCTCCAAAAACATTACAACGGCATAATAGAATATGACAATGAGTTGTTGGAATTGAGTAAAAAGGAGTTTCCCGTAGATGAAAGTCCATTATTTGATGATGTTCACCGTGAACCTTACATTAATAACTCGATGAATCCATTTTATACCCTGTCCGAGTTTCCATCAAATTTTCCGATTTCACCACAACCACCCTTAACAGCTCAATGCTATGGGATCGATGCCATTAATGCAATTCCAATTCAACATACTGAATCAGGTACTCATTACGTTCTATTTACCCATTATGTTACTCTTTCTTTTTACGAGTATCATTCTGTTTAATGCGGTTTAACTTGGTCGATAACCAAGACCATTGGTTAAACTAAATAAATTTAGTGACATATCGATTGTGATAAGTTGAGGCAACGACTTTGCTTCTGAATGGGACATCAAAACATGATACTGTGTGGACTTATTTTGCTATAATGTTCCAAAATGTATCTCTGTGACTATGTGTAGGTAAACTAACATTTTTTGATTTTGCAGGGGAAAATTACACTGTTGATGAATATCCTAGTCAACTATATGACAACTCTAACAACCACCATTTAGGGTCCGCCACACCACCACCAGTACCAGCTTTGAACTACACCGTCAATGCTCATGGTAGACCACAAGACTGGTGTCCTCGGGCATATACACGGCTTGGCACACTGCCAATGGCACCTCTGAGTGATGGGAACGTGCCTGCCCCGGCTCATGCTATGTTCAATTACTTCGATTCAAATACAAGTGTTGATGTAATGCAGTTACCGCTCAGGTATTTGCAGCAGCATGGTTCTAGTTATAGTAACGACCAGTTACAAGGTCAAGCATCATGTAACCATGATGTAGGTCATTTGGCTTAGCAAAGGCAGTGGTCTAGTAATAACTAGTGTGTTGCTTATACCCTTTTCTAATGTTTAGGGGCGTCTAAGGCCATGGGCAACCACGGGCGCGGAGACCGGGTGGCCTTCGGTTTTGGACACCGAATTTACACGTTTTTTATTAATAAAAATCAATACAAACCTCAGAATATTCAGTATAGTACATTTGTGCTTTCATATTTGGGGCACATTTTTTGTGGTGAACTGGGACACCATTTGTTTTATGACCCCCCTACTATTGTTTATAATATTTCCCTTTGTTTTTACTCCGTATATGTTTACAAAAAATAATTGTGCAGAAGTCTTTTTAAGGAGGTGTCATGCAACAATAATGTGTTAGGCCTAATAATACTCAAAGCCTTGTGGGCTATGGCCACGCCCTCTCATCACGCCATACACCGCGCCGATCTCGATTACGATCTTGCTTAGAACATATACTGAACTTGAGCGATGCTAAGTTGCTATCCTACTAAACCACAATCTAATATTCATTCTCAACGAAACCATTAAAAATAACTAACTGTTGTGAAACAAAGGGAGGAGAGAATTGTAGAGAGAATATAGAGAGAGGCAGAACCGTATCTTATTACTTTACAAGGGGGTATATATACACATACAATGGGGGTGGAGTTTCCATAACACAATACACTCTAGAATATTCTAAGATATGTACATCCATATAATAATATTTCATAACAAGAGTACGATTTTTTCTCTCTCATTTTTTTTTGTGGTACCAAAAAAAATATATACTCCCTCCATTCAACTCCACTTTACAAGTTTCTCTTTTATACACTATTCACAAGCGAACATTCAAGTTCAATTATCTCTCGATACATAAATGAAAATATATTTATGTGAGATCTTATTTGATTCGTCTTTAGGTGTACATTAAAAATATCTTAACTTTTATAATTTTTACAAATACGTAGCTAAAAATATTTACCGTGCAAAAAACGCGTTGGCAAACGTGAAAAAACATACTTGCAAAGTGGAGTTGAATGAAGGAGTATATACATCTAATCATCTAGACAACTAATAAAAATAAAAAAAGGATATGCAAAATATGAAAATATCAAATAGACACAAGTCGTAAACCCTAAAATGTACCCACTATAAAAGCACCTCGTAAACCCCAGTCGCCCCTCTCTCTACACCCACGACTCGACTTAGGTACGTTTTTTCTCCAGTTCTCCACTCTTCGACAAAACCCTAATTTTTCTTTGTATCTTCACTTAATTATCCATTTTATTCATCGGTTATTATTTGTTTCTTCTCCAGATCTTCAATTATTTGGTGTTATATCGCATTATCAGTTGAAGATGGCTTTGGTAAGACAACCTTGTCTGATTTGATCGTTTTGTTTTTGTTTTTTCGGGTAATTTCTATACAAATTCGTTAATATATTATTGAGTTAATTTTCAAAAAATTGCGTTTATTCCCTTTTATCAATAGCTCAATAGCACAAGGATTGGATTTGTATTAATAGCTCAATAACACAAGAATTGCATTTGTATTAGTAGGATTGGTGATGTACCCTAATTTATATTTTTTTTGTTGGAAGATGTATTATCTTGTTAAATTCAATCTTTAAATTCAGATAGGTGCATTGAACTGCAGTTAGTCGATCCATGTCACACCTTGTTGAATTGCTTGCGGAAATTATAGTTAGTCGATCAATGTTACACCTTGTTCCATACTTTTGCATTGAAAACATGTCAGAAACTTGCTTATCATCATTGATTCCGGCTTGTTACATGTACATATCTTTCACGGCGTTCCAACAATTTGTGATCTGAATTTTGTTTTTTAGATTTTGCATGCCGGGAGCAATAACAAGAATGCCTACAAAGCACTCATTGCTGCAGAATATAGTGGTGTTAAAGTTGATTTAGCAGAGAATTTTGAGATGGGTGTCTCCAACAAAACTCCCGAGTTTCTGAAAATGAACCCCATTGGCAAGGTAGCTGTTTGTGTCACTAACATTGATTTTTTGCTTCTGTTTGATTTGAACATGTGATTATCTGACAAATTCTCGTTTTAGGTCCCTGTTCTGGAAACTCCTGAAGGTCCCATCTTTGAAAGCAATGCCATCGCAAGATATGGTACATCCCTGTTGGTCTTTTTGTGTAGTTTGTGATCATCTGTAGTTTTACTAACTTCTAATTACTTCCCCTTTCTTGCTGCAGTTGCACGTCTGAAGCCTGACAATGCTTTGTTGGGCACTTCACTGATTGACTCTGTAAGTATTTCATGTTTAATGCAGTCTATTATGTGATTGATATTTTTTTGACGTATATATACCTGTTTTATTTCTTAGGCCCATGTAGAGCAATGGATTGATTTTGCTTCCATGGAGATCGATGCCAACATTGCTCGCTGGTTCTATCCTAGAGCTGGTTATATTCCATATCTTGCACCTGTGAGTTTCACTCTTTCTTTTGTCATGCTTTGTATACCCTATAGCTCGATTGCATGGTCCTGAGGTTTGCGAAGTTTATCTCCAACACTATACATTTGAATCTCATAACAATCGCGTACTCCAACTTCCCCATACAAAATCGAAACACTAAAACATGCAGCACATCTCCAGATTCTATTATATCTAGTGACTGATGCCTTTTTTATCTTCTGAAGGTTGAGGAACATGCCATCTCTTCTCTAAAGAGAGCGTTGGATGCTTTGAACAAGCATCTTGCTTCCAACACTTATCTCGTGGGGGACAGTGTGACACTTGCTGATATTGTGATGATCTCTAATTTATCTATGGGATTTAGCCGTGTCATGACGAAGACTTTTACCTCTGAATTTCCACATGTTGAACGATACTTCTGGACTTTGGTTAATCAGCCAAACATTAAGAAGGTATTGGGTGAGGTCACTCAAACTGAATCTGTTCCACCAATTGCAAAGAAGGCGTCACAGCCCGCCAAGCCTAAAGCTGAACCAAAGAAAGAGGTTAAGAAAGAGGAGGCAAAGCCTAAAGAGCCAGAACCAGCTTTTGAGGAAGAGGCACCCAAGCCAAAGGCTAAGAATCCTCTTGACCTCCTTCCTCCCAGTAAGATGATTTTGGATGAGTGGAAGAGGCTCTATTCCAACACCAAAAGGAATTTCCGCGAAGTTGCAATCAAAGGTACATCTATGTCATTTCCTCTTTGTATTTTGTATACTGTCGCCATTTCTGCTTTAATCCTGTCAAGTGTCAACTTCTCCAAAAGCATAGTTAAGCAAAATTGCCCTATAAATTGCATGCCTTTTTCAATGCAACTATTGACGAGTTCATCTTGTGTCATCAAGGAACACCCTCTCTATGTTGTTAACAAGCACTTGTTGATAGCCTTACTTATGCTGTATTTGTCTGATTCATTGGGCTTTTTCAAAGCCCATGTTGCATCACATGGGGCTCTCACAGCATCCTAACTACAGAATAGTTAGGATTCTTTACTTCGATTCTTCATATCGTAGACTATCTGCATTTCTTCTGTCTTCTAGTAGTATGTGCAATTGTTGTCTGGCTCGGTGTTTATATGAATTATCTCCACGTTATGGCCTAAATTGAGGTATTTAAGTGTCTTACACAAGTTCGAGTGTCGAGTGTTGGACAGGTGACAGGGACAGGTGTAGTCAGGTGCGGGAGGGAATATGAAAAGTTGGAGTTACATAGCAAGGGAGAAGTGACGAATATTGCTCTGCTTGTTCTTAACTATATACCATTGTATCTTTAGTTTAGATGCTTGCTTAAGAATGTAGCAACTTTAATTGTGTTTTCAGTTGAATTCTATCAGCTATACTAAGGGACTTTTAATCGGTTAGTCTTGTGATCCCAAGCTGGAAGCATATTCTTACATTTATCTTCACTTTGCAGGATTCTGGGATATGTACGATCCAGAGGGCTACTCTTTGTGGTTCTGTAACTACAAGTACAATGATGAGAACACTGTCTCCTTTGTGACCCTGAACAAAGTAGGTGGATTCTTGCAGAGGATGGATCTAGCCCGCAAATATGCTTTTGGAAAGATGCTGATTATTGGTTCAGGACCATACAAGGTGCAGGGTCTTTGGCTTTTCCGTGGACCAGAGATTCCCCAGTTTGTGATGGAGGAGTGTTATGACATGGAGCTGTATGAGTGGACCAAGGTGGACATTAACGACGAAGTTCAGAAGGAGCGTGTCAACCAAATGATCGAGGATTGCGAGCCCTTTGAGGGTGAAGCTCTGCTTGATGCCAAGTGTTTCAAGTGATTCACTTGTTTTTCTATGGCTCAATATGAAGACAAGCTCTATCAAAATATTTGGAAATGACTTTAGTAAGCATTTTTTTGGGTCTATGTTTTATGACAGTTTTTATCCTTTTTTTTTTAATGTCAGTTTTGCCTGTGGGGAGAAACATTTTCATGTAGTGGTTACAAATTCCAGAGAGTAAACTTTTAAATGAGAAATTTGTAATGTTATTGACCCCTTACCTCGTCGTGCCTTTGTAGTTGACTAAACTTAGTGTGTGTCCATATACTTGGCTGCAATCACTCGATTTGATATGACCGGACTGGTTGTCTACTTGTAAGTCACGTTGTGTCTTACTCTTTGATTACTTGATTGGGGTACATTCAAATTGGGAGATCTGTCCTGATCTGGATGCAAAAATACTTGGAATGATGTGACCCTTGATGATCTGGCTGCGAAAAATTGTGTAACTGGAATCAAGAGGTAGATCAAATTCTGAAGTTTGAGATTGGAAATCTTATTTAAGCAGTGAAGCAGTTAGTTCCCTGATAACAGAAATGTTCTGTTGGCAGAATACACTTTACGGTAAGTTTGAGAATGGCCGTGTTGCCCAAAATCGAGTAGTAGTTTCCTTATTGCTGAAAGTTAATGATAATGAATCCGAGATATAAAGGCAACGAGATTTTCTCCCAACACCCATCATCTGTTAGTCTCTGGTATTATATTTGCTGTCACAGCATTATTGATAATTCGATACTCAGAGCTGGAATAACAAGCCGAGAGACCCATCATCTGACCTCGTTAGTCTCTGGTCTTATATTTACTTACTATGTAGCATTATTGATACTCATAGCTTGGATGAGAAGTTTAGAGATCTCCAAATCTTTCGCCACAAAAATCTGTTCTTACCTGTTCCCAAAAGTCGAGTTATGCAACCACGTACTTCCATGAATTCTTTTTTAAGGTTGGCAGCTCGTACACGTTTTGAGAAAACATTCATCGACGAACCAAAACTAGATGGGAACAACGTCCATGTCAGTTGAAGGCACAAACAAGAAGTTAAGGATCTTGGTGATTTTATGGCAAGCAGTAGGATTCATGAGTATAGGAGTATAATACGCATTATATTAAACATACAATCCTTCTCTGTCCACAACAAAAGTATTATCTCCGGCAAGGCATTTACTTACTCATATCGGCTGCTATATTAATATTACATCAGCAATTAATCTGTTTTTTCTGTGCGATTAATATGAAATTTTCAGCACAATTGATCTTATTTTCAATATAACTCAGGACAACAAGAAGAGAATTGTCGTCCTTACATTACATGCTTGTAGATGCAGTGTCTACATCCACTATCAAGAAACCTCTTCTTCACCTGCAAATAGAAAGGCTGTTGTTGTAAGATCCATATTGATTATTGAACATGTAAAATGATCCGAGATGCACACTTAAAACAGACCCGGATGGCAGGTCCATATATATGATATATGTGTATTCTGTCACCACATCCTACATTGACTACATGAAATGATAAACTTGAGTTATGTACTTAGTACCCGTGTTTGACACTCAACAGTCAACATCATGGTGTGCCCGACACTTGCAGTTTTGATTTAGAGTTTACCTGAGATTGTGAAACTTCTTGTCAGGAGTAGAGAATGCACTGCTATTCTGTATCATGCTTTGATCCATTATGTGATCTCTGGGCAAAAAACCATGGAAATGGTGGAATGCACTCAAATCTTGGTTCGGATTTCCTTGTTGGAGCGCCTCAACTTCAGATATCTTCTAGTTTAGGAGGTTTAATATAAGATTCCGGCTCAAATGAACACGCAAAATGAGAAGTTATGGTTGCTGTAAATATTTATGCATATACACATACCTTAGTTTTGAGAAATACATTTTCATGTTCCAGTTCAACTTCCTGTTATCATAAAAAGATTGAGTGGTTCAGAGCTCGGAGAAGGTCTATAAATCATTGCATAGTATTTTATACTCGAGTTTTAGTCGAAAATATAAGATGCTTTCGGTATTGGTCTGTGATTACAGTGAGACTGCACCCTGCAATGTACTTATGTACTAGGATATACTTTAACCAGCATGACACAGAAATAAATATTGGTTACATTCTTAATCTCGATCATTGAACCATAAATGTTGCTCTGATCCGATCCCCCTTATTACATCAAAAAGCCCAAAATTCAACATTCCAACATCGGAATGAAACTTGAACACTTCATTTTAAACCAAAACTATGCTAGAGATTGTTCTCATAGAATAGCTGAGTTTGTCTCTTCAGTCTCTTGAACACCCACTCATATCGTATATTTGTAACCGGTCTGAATAACAAATTTTAAAAGACAAGAAGAAATACTGACCCTTTTCTGCAAGAACTCAATGTCAGCAAGGAGTAATTCATGCTGCACCAGATTAATGCCAAGTTGTCAGTAGAATATTAGATAGGAAATGGCAATTGCAGAAGTTAATTACCTGAACTATATACTGTATATAGGAAATCTTACCTTCTTGGACCTAATTCTTGAGATGCCTCTTTCAAGCCTATTTTCCACTTGCTTCAGTTCTTTCACACTTAAGCTTCCCAAGCATTCACCCATCAGATTCCTGACGGAAGATCGTTGTAATCATACAACAAAACAATTCACAGATCTTTCAATAAATAAGATAAGACACTACAACAATAACATTTAACATTACCCCCAGTGCTTCAATGACTCTCACAAATTGCGGGGGTAAGAGAAGGTCGGATGTATGAACTATGAAGCCTTACTCATATGTAAGAAACACAAACAGGCTATTTCCAAATGACCCAAGATGAAAATTGGTCGAGAATTGCATTGCAATAGAAAATTTTATCTTTTTCCTTGATACTCCACTACGCGTGGGAGTGTCACTCATACCATGCCTTTGCCAAATTGCTATAACTTTGTGCGTGCACAGCTTATACATACACTTGCAAGCTTACATGAAGCCTATGTATTGCTAACCTGTTAGAGTTTTGCATCACTTGTATTTGCTGCCGTAACTTTGCAGATTCTTGCTGATAGTACTGTACAGATAATTAAATCAAGAGTTAAATTTGTCACCAACTTTCTAACATTTCCTAAATAAATTTTAACGAATCAGACGAAACGTTACAAAATACTCGTCATTTCCTTTGAATTAGCCTCATTGACAATTGTTTTTATTTAAGAGTCAAATGAAATAAGCTCGATTATACGCGTTGGAACATGTAAAAAAGCGTCAAGGGAATAGCTAGGTTGGAAGTAACAGGCATACTTGAGCAGTGATCTCAGTGGTAGAACTTGAGGTTGAACCATCAGTAGCTTTCTTGTACCTCTCTATTGTTGATCTTATACTGTATGCAACAATTTTTAGTTACATAAGTGAGCAACATGCAAACGAAAGAACATCAATGCCATCAATGCTCCGTAATTTGTTACATCGATTATATAATACTCTCCCTGTCCCGATCATTTTTTCCTAACATGTTATACCAGACTACCAGTGCCAGGGGACAGTTAAGAAGAATGCTAGTACAAGTTACACTTCCATTTCCACTTCCACGGGTAGTCTGGTATGAGGCGTATGACATGTTAGGAAAATTTAGTACAAGAATAATGCTACGTTATTAAGCTCAAGCATGAAAAAATATTTCAGAGAGATTGCAGACTAGTTTAAAAATGATTTATATGTAACAACATTGGTTATAAACACTATCTTTATGAGATAACTTGGAAAAAATAAAATAAAAATAATGACAGTTTTTATGGGCCGGGTATGGGTATATGAAGAATTAGCTTATGGTTCATCCTAACCCTACTATTACATGTGTAAAATATTCACTTGGTTCATGGAATCGTGGGTGATGAGTCTGAGGTGTAAAATTGAACCGGAATCTACTAGATCGGAACTAGAACTAAAAATTCCAACAACTTGGACTCCAGTCCAAACTTTTATGGATTCTGGTTTTTAGTCCGGACATATTTTTTTAGGTCCATAGCGGATTGGATTGAAAAGACAGGGATTAGTGTTAAAGTTTTTCCCTAAGATCAGTTTATACTAGTACACTACTAGGAAAACGCGGAAAACTGACGGCAACTCCTGACGGAAAAAAATTTCCGATAAATAACACGGAAAACTGACGGATTTTTGACGGAAATTTCGTCGGTAATGTGTAATACCGACGGAATACCAGTCAGTACTATTTGGCGCGTTGACTAAGTCAATGACGCTAAATGGTACTGACAATATAATCCTGACGGAACTTCTGTCAGTACTCTTCTACTACTGACGGATTTTCCGTCAGACGATTAGATCCGTGTCTGCGGAAACCATTCTGACGGAAAATTCGTCACTAACGTCATATGCCTGACGGGTTCCTGACGGAATTTCCATCATGACTTTTTTTATTACAGCAGTAAAAACACGCGACCCTCCCTCTATTCTCATTCACACATTTCCCCTAAATCAATTATTCCCTAACCCCAAACCCGACACTCTCTACCACCACCAATAGGGCTGAGCAAAATTATAGGATACGGTTTTATTATGCGTATCCGATACGCTATACGAATTTAATTATATGGATTTTCGATATGAATTTCTGAATATCCGATACGATTCTTTAAAAACTGTATCGGATAAGGATCGGCAAAATATGAAACCGGATATACGGTATCCGATAAGATTGCCCATTTTCTAGAATAAAATATTAAAATATGTATATAAATAACAAAATATCAAATATGTTGGTGATTAAACCTTATTAGTATTAAATTTTATAAGTTAATTACTCATATAACTTTTTAAAACAGTTTTAACTTACTAAAAAACCAACAATCACACATAAAAAAGAAAAAATATATATTAAATTAAATAAGTAAGGCTGAAAATCGGATACCGGATATATGAAAAAAAATCGGATATACGATTTGCGAATATATGGAAAAACCGTATTGGATAAGGATACTAAAAAAGAATATTTTTAAAACCGGATATTCGATACGGTTTTGGAAAACGTATCGGATATCCAGTTTTGATCACCACTACCACCCTCCCTTCGTCCGAAGACCACCGCCATCGTGCCGCCCTAGCCGCCGCCGTCCTTGTCTCTCCTAGGTAAGTTTCAATACCAAATTTCCTTACTTTCTTCCCTCATCTTTCTTCTCCTCTCTTCTTATATCTTAATTTGTTTTTGTCTACCACTAGGCTGCCGCTGACGCGCCGCCACCTGTTGCCGTCGCCGTGCTACTCCTGTTTCAGCCGCCACTCCACCTTCTTCTTTCTCCTTTCTCTTTATGCATTAATTAGGTAAATTTAGTCTCTTTTAAATTAATTTTGTTTAATTAATTGGTTTGATTTAGGCTAGTATAATAG
>JAOWBH010111667.1:0-14067 GCA_028566215.1 Silene coronaria | reverse complement strand
CTGGTTAAGTTAGAACAACAGAGAGTAAGAATTAGTCAAAGTTTCTACATAATTGTATTATTGTGATTTGATTAGTGTTAATAATTGCATAACATTTTACTCCCTCCGTCCCGGTCATTTGTTGTCCTGTTCCATTTTTTAGTGTCTCAATCAATTGTTATCCTTTCTATTTTATGATGATTGCATTTGATGAGTAATTTGATCGTTCACAACAAACTTGGTCCACTTGTCATCTTATAATTGGCCCCCCTCCTCCTTCCTTGGTCTTTGTGCCAAAACCAAAGGACAACAATTGACCGGGACGGCGGGACAGAGGTAGTACTAATCATGAGAGTAATTGATGATCATACCTCTTTAGGTCTGTTAATTGTGCACTTAAGTACAAATTAGTGTCTACTACTGTCAAAAGAAAGCAATGTTAGGATGAAGAACCAGTAAAATTTTGCTATCCACACAATTTTTCGACATTATGATAAGATCAAGGCCACAATTTCTATTCTATGGATAATGAATGTAGTGTTACATCTCGAGCTCCTTAGTTCCGGTTCCAGCAACGCACAGCTGCCTAGTTTCGTAATCTATTGAATGCTGGTTGACATTTACGTAATCTGTTCTTGGGTGTTGTTACAATGTTGTTCAATCTTTATAGTAAGGTATAGCATTTATTATTGGTTAATATTGTCTTATTTGGTTGAAAAATTAATCTAACTACTGCTTCTTTTATCTGGCTTAATAGGATCTGTGTGCTCCTTTAAAGTTCTTGACAATTCGGCGTAGATCTTCCATGTCGCTTTGGCGGAGTGTTCTATCTATTAAAGCAGCAACAAATAAAGGGGTCCTGGTACTTCCATGTCTACATATAGCTGTGACTATGATAAAAAATAGGAGATGAAATAAGGAAGGAGCGTAGATATCGCTGACAGATTTTGTTACGTATTCTCTGAAGGTATACTTTTGTATTATGATTAAACTAATTTTGCACATTAATTATGCCACATTATCATTATTGATTCCTAACTTTTGAAACTTCTATGTTAATTTGTTTGTATTTTCTATCTTGAGATTGTGTACCTTATTTTTAGATTAAAAAGTACAGTAAAAGGTAACTAAGTTGGGTTGTGTTAAATTTTGGTTGTTGATATGGGGAACCAAAAATATGTGTTCTATTTGTCGATATGACAATCATTTCTAAAGAAAAACGTAACACGTGATTAAGATGGAATTCTAGGCCAGGGTATAAAAGTAGTCATGATTCATGAAAGATAATGATAGAGGAAGAAGGAAGAGGATCATTGTTCCGTCATCCTTGCTATATGTTCGATGAAATGTTTGAAACTGCCAATATGAAAGAATGGGTTATGAAGGTATTCCCGTAAGGTTAAGATTGATAACCTGTTATCTTCGCTTCTTTTTTGATGATTTAATTGTGTAACTTTGTGTTGTATGGGTGTGTAAATTTAGTGTTTAGGTAGAATAAGCATTTTATTGATACATGGGAACTATCCAGGTGTATCAATGATCATATATTATATTTGACGTGTTTGACGTGCATGAGTTTGATCGGCCCGAGTCTAGCCTTAAGCGTGACCAAAAACCAGTGCCACTCCTACTAAGCATCAAGTAATTTGTTCGAGATAAGCTATACTTGCAAGTGATTTAAGGATTAGCTCTTCTAAAGCAGCATTATCATTTCCATTAACTGGAGGTATTTTGGCATGGTATGTACCGTCAACAAATGAAGTGTGTTAAAGTTTGAGTTTTGAGGAAAGCCTATTTATGGTACAAGTTTTAAAAAGTGGCATGAAAATTTATTTTTTGTAAGATAGTCTATGACGTAATGTCGCAAGATGTATGTAGTAGAAAAAAAAAAAAAAAAGAGGAGTGTGTGTGAAAGCTGACACACATGCAACAATATATGAAAATGAGGTTGTTGGATTTGGCCAATTTGGGACAGTGGCTAGAAATGATGAGGGCCAAATTTTGGGATTGGCATGTAAGAGAGTTGATAATGCTTGGTTTTTAGAGGTTGTGGAAATGAAGAGTACAAGATATAGACCGGAAATTGCAAAAAGCATGGGGTGAGATGTTGTTAACATTGCTAACGCCATGGAGGAAAGAAAATGGGATAAGAGCCCTCTTGAAATTTTGGGATTGGCATGTAAGAGACGTCGGATGTGTGACATGCCTCCTGAATATGCCATGAAGCGAAGGAAAGGTGATACTAGAGTATTTATTCTAGTTTTTGTTGTCATGTTAAAGTGGGGGAATCATGTAGCTTATTATGTAGCTGGATGCCTGGACTTTGCTTCGTTGTCGGGGATGAACTTTGTATTCTTTTCAATTCTAAGAAAGGCATTTTGGCTATTGCGGAACTTGATTTAATATAATTTACACACATTTTCAGGATGTTCATCTAGAAAAGCATACCATGTTTAACACTATAGATTTTCCTTGAAGTTCACCAGGATTTGTGCTTGTCTTTGGCTTATGTTGTTAACAAATATTCAATTGTGAAGAATGTGATCTCTCAAACACTGTGGTTATATATATAAGTAACACTTTACTTTTTTAACAGTTAGGTGCAATATGATGAAAATAGTAGCTAAACTGCTGTCTACCTCGGACTTAAATGAGGAGATGAGGGCTTTTAGAACTAAAATCGATTATCTTAGTGCCCAGCAAATCGATGTCCTGAAGGCGGTGGAGCATGCAGAGATTCAACCAGGAAAGAAGCGTAAAAGAGAAGTTGAATTGTGGTGTGCATTGGTGGATGAAAAGAAAATAAAGCTTCAGGGGATAGACTCTGAGTTTAATAACCAAGGTCCGAGCAGTGAGCTCAAGGACCAAATTGCCAAAGAAATTAAAGAGGTTGAAGGGCTAATTCATCAGGGGAAATTCCCTAGTGGAGTAATACTTGATAACCATTCCGCGACAAGATTGGAAATGGTAGTGAACAATCTAGTGGGCTCAAGAAGTGCAGAGAACATTGAGATGATTTCCAAGTTGTTAAAGCAGGACGATGTGTTTGCCATTGGTGTGTGTGGCATGGGTGGTGTTGGTAAAACAGCTTTGCTGAAGAAAATTCATAATAGCCTCCTCTCTGATTCTGATATAGAAGGACAAGTTTATTGGGTTACTGCATCTCGGAATTGTAACCTCCAAAAGTTGCAAACTGCTATCGGAAAGTGTTTGGGTCTTGATATTTCGAAGGAAGACGATTTTCAGAGGAGAAGGTCTTTGATATTTCGCAGATTGTCGCAGCTACAAAAATCAGTGCTCATAATTGATGACATGTGGAACCATTTTCTGACTGATCAAGTAGGCATTCCTCTTGATTCATGTGGCTGCAAGGTTGTCATCACAACCCGATCAGAAGAAGTGTGCCGATAAATGGGATGCCATAAGGTTATCAAAGTTAGCCCCCTTCCAGAAAACGATGCTTGGATTTTATTTGTTGAAAAATCGGGTGAAGTAGCAGACGATTTATATTCAACTGCTAAAGAGATTGTTAAAGAATGTGGGGGGTTGCCGCTTGCATTGAACACAATGGGGTGCTGTATGAGAGAAGTTACTGATGTTCAGCAGTGGAAAATTGCTCTATATGAACTGCAGAAGCCCACCAGGAGGCAAGATAACGATATGGATGATGAGGTTTTTTGTGTTTTACAATATAGCTATGATAGCTTGAGAGATGATAGGTTGAAACAGTGCTTTTTGAGCTGTGTATTATTTCCAGAAGATTGGGTTATTGGTCGAGCAGAACTGATAGACCTTTGGATTATGGAGGGACTCTTGGATGATATAGAGAGTTGGGAAAATAAAGTGAACAAAGGATATACTATCGTGAACAATCTAGAAAGATCGAGCTTGTTGGAACCAGCTATTAGTGATGTTAAAGGAAAAAGTGTGAGAATGCATGATCTGGTACGAGACATGGCTATGATCTTCACTCAGCATCACCCTCACTTCATGGCAAAAACCGGATTACAGCTGAAAACAGTGCCTGCAGACGAACTTTGGACCAGGGATTTAGTGAAAGTGTCACTGAGTCATAACAATATAGGAGATATTCCATTGGGCATGTCACCTGAGACCTCAAATCTGAGAGTGCTGATACTTTCCGATAATCCTCTTTGGGAAATCCCAGATTCATTCTTTGTACACATGAAAGCCCTCGAAGTGCTTGATTTATCATATACATGGGTTAAGAGGTTACCAGACTCTGTTTCTGATTTAGTAAATTTAAGGGCACTCTTGCTTGAAAGATGTTATGAGCTAAGTTACGTTCCTTCAGTGGCGAAGCTGACAAAACTAATGACGTTGGATCTTCCAGAGACCGGATGCCTAGCACCTGAAGGAATTGAAAGATTAAAATGTTTGCAGAAGTTATCCTACTGTCACTGGAGACTATCAGATTTGCCTCTGTTCAATCGCTTCATACAAAGTTGCCAGTTATACTCTTACAGTATATGGCTTTATGATATTAGGGATGAGGCTTTGTTTTGTGATGATGCTTATGAATTCTTTCGTTTGAATAAGAAAGGAGTTATTATAAGTGGCGCAAAGTTTGGACAAACTGAGATCACGCCGGTGTTACCTTGCAATATCCAAGCATTATTTGTTTATAAATGCACAATGGAAGGGCAAAGAAGCCTGGGAGAAGTTCTCCCATCTGTAAGAAATGCCAAAAGTCTGAGGTGGTTAACAATAAGGGATTGTGTAGGGTTGAAGTACGTATCATCAGCGCCTCGCTGCATCTCTTCAGTTTCCTGTTACCTTGAAAATCTCGAGTATTTAGAACTCATTGATTTGCCTGATTTGAGAAGCATAGGAGAAAACGGATCGTTTTCATCTTTTTGGCACCTCAAAGAGTTGACGATAATGGGCTGTGAGGAGGCGGAGGAGATATTTGAATCAAACCGGGAATTTTTATCTGCACAGAAAAATTTCAATACCGGTGTTGCCCTTCCTGAATTATTGTCTCTAATGTTGAAAGGGTTGCCGAAATTGAGAAACATTTACTCCATACAGCTACACCTCTGCACTTCTCTACAACTTATCCATATAAGCGATTGTGCAAAGCTTGAGGGGATAATCATGTCACCCACTTGTGATGGAGATACCGCGCCCATTCCTTGTTTCCGTTCTTTGTCCAAGCTATTCTTAATCGGTCTTCCATTATTGAGCAGCATTGATCAGATGCGGCTACACCACTCCACTTATCTGCACAATATTGCCATTATAGATTGTCCGAAGTTGGAAGGGATATTTACATCCTGCACTACTGATACCAAATCCATTCTCACACTCCCCAAGCTCCTGAATTTAGTTCTAAAGAAGCTACCAAATTTGAGCAGCATGTATAGGGGTCTACTCATGTCCCCCTCCCTCCCGTCTTGGAGTTTAGAGGTAGATGAATGCCCTAAGCTGAAGATGCTGTCACTGTCATACCAGCTAATTTGTGATGCTTCACAGTCGACTTTGGCGTCCTTACCAACAGAATCCGAAAGCCCTGAGTGGTGGGAGCCCTTGCACCAGTATTTTCCAGATGATGTAATCCGTCTATCTGATTATATACTGCAAGCTCGACAGTCTCTCGTTTGTTTTGACAGCAACGACCATGATGACGATAAAACAAACTGAATCTCATGGCTGTTATTGTCTACTAGCTAAATGCATCCACTGTCGGGTGCTTCTGTATATGTATACATTCTGAATGTTAGACTGCAAAAATTCTTTCTTTACCCATCAGCTTGAGAGTATTAAAATGCTTCACCAAGGATTTATCGAGATGATATTCATGCTCTAATTACATGCCCTTTCGCACAGGAAATATGGAATGCAGCCAATGTGGAAGAAATGGATGGATGGGATAATATATTGAATGGGGAAGAGCAGAGTAGGCCTCGTGGAATGTTCGTAATAGCCTGTTTTATGAGGGGACGCAGAGTGAGGCTGTAAAGGTGGTCAATAATGCTTGGGGATATTGGCATGCATGGAGGAAGGTACGAGGAAAACGCTTTGGAGGTTTGCGTGATGATCATAGTATGCTGTGGACAGTGGTGAAGTGGAAACTCCCTAATCTTGGCTACCTAAAAATCCCTTAGCTTTGGGAGCAGAGTAGGCTGTTTAGAATAATGCATTCTAATTTACAACTTTTTTGACCATACATTAGCTTCCTGAATCCCTTTGCTCTGGGAGTGTTTTCAGGACCGTCCCATTTCTTCCTCGACTGTGCCGACTCAAGAATCATCTCATTAGTTGTCGGAGGAGTTGACTCCTCGGTCATAGACATCTCCGGGAGTTCGAAAAATTCGCATTAGCAATACCATTACCCTCTACAGTCAAAGCTGAACTCAAATGTTTAGTAGGGTACTCTGGCACTGGGTGTACACTCAATTCAGGACTTATCTTTTCATTCTCATCGGAAACTTTCACGTCTTCCAGAAAAGAGAGGAGCAGTTCACGCGTTCCATCGTCCTCACAAGGTTTGTCTACCATTTCATCAACGATTCCTTCGGATGAAAGTTTCATGCGAAGGAATCGTTTGGGGACTCTGCCACCATATCTAGTTTTGTATTAACGATTGTAGGCATAACATGAAACTCCTTGATATCTTTGGAACCATCGACCACATCGAAATTGATCTCTGTTGCCGCGTTTTATGGCTCCTTGACATCAGCAGAATTGACACCCATCGGATCACCATTGCCGGGTTTTTTTTCTCTAAAGGGTTGATCTTGTTTGGGCTTAATTTCTACATAACTTTCTTGAACTCATCAGGGTTGTTGACAAAATACTGTATTGAATTGTCAAAAATTAGAATCCTTTTTTCTTTTGCAATAATGATCACAGATAATGATCAAAAGTTAACACATGTATTTTGACTTTTTGAGTCCTTTGAACTAACGTCACCTCATCTTATTAAAAATAAAAAATAAAAAAATATTACTCACCCTTCTGTCCCAAATCAATTTATTTATCTACTGCTTTTGGCACGAAGATATTAAGAAAACACAAATTCTTACTTGTGAATGATTTTGGATCACACAAATTTCTATCTTTCACTTACACATCGGAAACCCACAAAAATATGCTAAAGATTAAAATAGATAACTATTGATTGACACACTCAAAAAAAGGAAATAGATAACTGTTGAACGGGATATACTAAATATGAAGAGTGTTGAATATTTCCAATCGATAGTATTTCACTATTTCCGCGATTTATTAGGTAAAATAGGTTACTCGATCAAATTAGCTAAACTAAAATGTGCGGACAAACATAGCCTAGAGCATGTTTGGCCTAGTTTTAATAAAACTGTTTATGCTTTTTAATATGAGTTTTTTGATAAGTTATTTCTTGCAAAAAATGTAGGTATTTGACGATAATTTTACTTAAAAAGAGCTTTTTCACTAAATAAATGGAAAATGAACAAATTATTGTACAAAATTATATCAAGATGGGTCTCTATTTATAAAGAATGAAAAATATATTTTTTATTTTATTAAAATGCTTATAATTTTGTAATTTATGCATTAATATCTTAAAGGTTAAAGTCAAAAGTAGTTTCTAACTTGTAAAAATTGAGTTATTTGAGCGTTGGCCAAATTTCAACTTTTAAAGTAGAAACGCTTCTAAAAGTTAGGCCAAGCACATACTCCCTCCACATCTATTTGTTCTACCCATTTACTTTATACACGGTTTCCTAGGCAACTCATTTACCGTCATGTTAACCATCTATACATTATTTGTGTCGGTTAAAATTTAATTTTTTTTATAGCAAATGTAACTATGTAAATATCGTATTATAAATTATTTTATTTTATGATGTATTTATGGTCAAAGTTGCAATTTTTTGGCCTCCAAAATAGTAAATGGGTAGAACAAATAGATTTGAAGGGACTACCTAATAAGCTAATGCGGAGTATTTCTAGGTTGGGATGATCATGGGCCAGGCATGTGG
The DNA here is from genome assembly GCA_028566215.1 of Silene coronaria. Classification (NCBI taxonomy): domain Eukaryota; kingdom Viridiplantae; phylum Streptophyta; class Magnoliopsida; order Caryophyllales; family Caryophyllaceae; genus Silene; species Silene coronaria. The sequence continues at coordinate 6,100 of JAOWBH010111667.1, read as the reverse complement.
AACTATTTCTAGGTTGGGATTATTGCTTAGAAATTAGCCCATTTGTACTAGTCTGTCGGGTTGGGCCTATTGTTCAGGCTGAGCTCTACCTAAATGAAAAAGGTAGATACTATTTTCGTCCCAATCATTTGTTTACCGAGATGGAAAGAGTATTCATTTGTCATGGTTTCTATTAGGGGTGTTTATTCAGTGGTCCGGACTAAAGACCGGACCGGAGCAGACCAGACCATTTGGTCCGGACCAGACCGGACCGTATTTTATTTGGTCCTGTCCACGGTCCACCTTTTTACTCTACTTTGGTCTTCGGTCTGGTCCTGGACCAAACCGAATCGACCGCGGACCGAACCATGGATTGAACTTATAAGAAAAGAACCTTTAAAACTGTAATATTTTTTATTTTATTATAGATTTTGTTAACACGTATTATAAGATGGGTAATAATGTACCTAATTTTAGTAAGAAGATAATGTTGCTTATTTTAATCGTTACAAACTTCTTAAAATTCTGAATTTTTATGCTAAAACAATGTCGATGACAATCATATTTGGTCCATCCGGTCCGGTCCGGTCCGGTCCGGTCCGGTCCACGCATTTTTTTGTCCAGACCGGACCGGACCGATGTGAATATGGTATGGTCTTCGGTTCGGAGAGTTTTGGTCCAGTCCAGTCCAATCCAATCCTGGACCAATGAACACCCTTACTTATGCGGAAAAATTTGGAAATTTGTTAATTTTTTAGTAGTATATAAATAAAATAAATAAATAAACGGGATTTTGACGTGATAACACAATTATGCTCTTTAATCCAATAAAATAAATGTTGTGAGTATTTAGGAAAAGAACTCTCTCGTAAAACCTTTCTTTTGAGTTAGACTCCAAAAATAGAAAAACCAAATAAACTTAAAAAAATAAATCTACCAAAATTAAATTACTTGATCACCAAGGTGAAACTTTTACCTTTTTCCTAAAATAAAAAAAAAAATTAAAATTAAAATCAAGTTACTTGCGCAGAGGTTTTTCTCTTTATATAAACTCTTACCCTTTCTTCACCTTTTTCACCTTCTAACTTCCTCTGTTTTTTTTTTATTACCAAAAAAAAAAAAAATGCAAATATTCGTGAAAACTCTAACCGGAAAAACCATCACCCTTGAGGTTGAAAGCAGTGATACTATTGACAATGTCAAAACCAAGATCCAAGACAAAGAAGGTATCAAAAACCCGTCTTTTAAATTGTTATTATAAGGCCGTCTTATATAAGAATGTATGTATAATGTATGTAGGTATTCCTCCGGACCAACAACGTTTGATTTTCGCTGGAAAACAATTGGAAGATGGTCGTACTCTTGCTGACTATAACATTCAGAAAGAATCGACATTGCATCTTGTGCTGAGGCTCAGAGGAGGAGGAAGTGGTGTGATTAGGATTGCGCCTAATCTCGCCGCTTTGGCTCGTAAATTTAACCAGGATAAGATGATTTGCCGCAAGTAATTCCTCACTTAATAAGTTCAAAGTTTGTTCAGACTGTTTGAAAAATGGTAATTATATTGATAGTGTGAATGAATGATTAAAATGGACAGGTGTTATGCTCGTCTCCACCCAAAGGCGACGAATTGCAGGAAGAAGAAGTGTGGACATAGTAACCAGTTGAGGGAGAAGAAGGTGTTGAAATGATGCGCGGGATTTAGCAAATTCTAATAATAATTAAGACTAGTTTGTTAATCGTGTTGAGATTAACAAGTTGTGATGCTAAGGTTTAACAATAATAATAATATCGGAAGTCATAAAAGGAAAGATTTATCAAGATTTTTTATTAAAAAAATGCAATAATGAGTTAATCTTGTAGTTTCTGATGAAATAATCTTGAAATTATTTCCTCTTATGGCTTATTAATGTGTGCCCTTATGACACACGTTAGAAAAACCGTAATAATATTTGGTTTTTGGTTTGGTTTTGTTTAATTTCGAGCATTACAGTTTCAGTTTTAATTTTATCATGTTTGATTGACAAAATACACGGAGTACAGTAGGTCTTCAATTTCAATTTCAATCGTGTTTGATTGAGAGACCGTCTCTCTTAAGTTTTTGTGATTTACAAATAAAAACGCATACGAGTACAAATTTTCCTAAAGAAACCAAACAACGCCCATTACTTGTTTCCGTTCTACTCATGTTTCCGTCCTAAAGAAACCAACCACCTCATCTTATTCAGAAAAAAAAAGAATACTATTATGAGTGTTAAATTATCTCCACTTTATCTTTTCGGAGGTCTAAATACTATAGCATTTTTTTATAAATGAAACCGTTTGAACTAAACTGTATTTTACACGAGAAAATAGTCGCTAGTTATTAAAATGTATTCTTCGACAAAAACAAAAACAAAAATTATGACATTGTTATGAAATATTATTATGTAATATTATATGGATGTCCATATCTTAGAATATTCTAGGGTATATTATCTTATGGAAACTCTAACCCTATTGTATGTGTATATATATCCCCTCATAATGGAATAACAATACAGTTCTGACTCTCTCCATATTCTCTCTACTATTCTCTCCTCCCTTTATTTCACAACACGTTATCAGCACGAGTCTCTAACCCTTATTTTTTTTTTCGAACCGGTAAGATCTCTCTAATTAATATCAATTGTACGACCAGGTTCTTTCACTTAGAATTGCTAAAAGTTCATCATGGTATTTGCCCCCTGTTTTTTGTTGTACATGTATGACGTATGATGCTACTTGTTTGCTTGCATGTTTTTTTTTCTTTTCACCATGTAATATGTCTATTAATACCTTAACACAATCTATAAACAAAACGAACAATATGGCCCAACTAATACCAACCTTATTATTTACTATATCTCGCATGGTCTCTGCAATTTTTCATTGATATTGCCTCACTTTAACTATTGCGTATATTGTCCTCCTTTTCTAATGTAATAAGATTGATGGTATAAAAGTCATGTAAAGGATGACTATCTGCTCGGTGTTCTTATTTCTTGCTGAATCATGGTGAATTGGCAGTGTCAAATTCAATTATTTGTGATATTGTTACGAAATTATTACTTTCTAGTATGAATTATGAGTATTAGTCGATGATTCACTATATTGATTTCACTCTCCTTGTTTGATAAAATTTATGGGAGGCAATGTCTGATATATTATTTGTAAGATGAACACATGTGTACAAATAAAGTTTATTAAATCACTTTTCATTAATAGATTATCATCATCTAAATTATATCTTATATGATATTGTATATTTATATGTAAATTATTAAATTAGCCTTATATAATGTACATATTATAATTATTGGATTTGAAGTTACATATACATGATCAAGTTTTGAGAAAGGACATATCAATATATCATACAAGTTTTGGATATGAAGTTCCAAAGAATTATTTTATAAAGATGAGCAGATATGTCCATATTATGACTTTGGTCTGAAGTTCAAAGTTTCAAAGGTGTATAATAATTTAACACTGTCTCATCAATACAATATAATGATATTGTATAACTTTAAGTGGCAAGAAGTCCACATGTAATTTTATGAACCGCAATTGATTTTAAAGCGGTCTTTATTATGAAGGACAAATTTATTTGTGAATTGACTCATGTTCGCTTGAAGTTGAACAATATAATGAGATATGAAATTTGATCCATTCCTTGAAGTGAATGTAACATCTCATTAAGACTCTGCCTGTAGCAGAGATCGAGAATATGGCGTTTTGATAAGCTTAATATTGCGGCGTTAATTGAGCCTAATAATGTGGCATTTGATGAGCCAAGTAAAGAAGCTTTAATTGAGCTAAATGATATGGCCTTACTTAGCCAAATCCGTTCATTGAAAGATATGAAAATATCTCATGAAATTGAATATCTCATGTAAATCCATGTGAGACTCATATATGTAAGAGTTCAATATGAGATAGAAAAGAAATTCTCGGGTTGAGATTTTTGACATTCACACTATGGCCTGAGCTTCATAGTGTTTACAAATGAATTATGTGGGGTGATTGTAACTCACATAAAGATGTAAGGGAAGAAAAAGGTAACACTACTCGATATTAACTAAAGAACTTAAATGTTCATGTATAGATACAATTTTGGAATTTGTTTCTACGGATTGGTAAATTGACTATGATTTTAATTCTTGATCGGTCTTTCACACTAATCGTATATGTGGGTACTGTAGTAATAGTAAGACATGTGCCAAATTATGAGAACTTTGTGTGCATTGTTTTCGTCTTTTATGATGGCTAACTAACGTATGTTGTTATTGATTGCAAATGAATGTTTTTATCAGTGGCCATAAGATAGCATGTTTTCTTTTAACACTTAATTAATTGCTCTTTATTATTGAACTGGTTTATACAAACATTATGATACTCCTTTGTGGATAAAAATTGTCATTATATGTTACATTGCCAAACTTGGGTTTCTGGTCCTAATAACTACTCGCAAAGATGAAGGGAAGACTTTACATGCTTACAATTAGGAAAGCAATTGATATATTTTCGTATGATTTATGATATGTAAGTACTATAATAAATAGAAATACATGTAGAAACAAGCTAAGTCTTTAATGCAAATTGAGATAGACATACACAATTAAAATATAACTATATTTGGATATTGGTTATTACACCATATACGTTGTTAATACAAGTTATTACATGTCATGATTTTAAGCATTGTTTTCCTGCTATCTACAAAGACATGATTTATTACACTCTGTATTTTGTATATCATATGGTGATAATGATATATTTATAACTATTGCTCTAATAATATATTTCAGTATATACTCAACGAGGAATATAAAGTTATATTTCCTATTGGAATATTGATGGGTGTCTTGCCTATATATGAGACATGTATTGTCATATGTCATATCATTTATCCGGTTGGATAAAGTATTGCTAACCATAAAATTAGCATGAGAATATAGTCAACTAAAAATGTGGCGTGTGATAAGTAAATTTTTTTTTTTAAACACGGCCAATATACATATGAAAAGATTGCCATGAATTATGGGCATCTATGAAAGTTGACATGAAATGGTTACGATGTGACAAATTAAGGCCATCTGGGTTCTTATTATACCCGTTTTGATAAACCTGAAGTTTATCCTATGAAAGAGACAAGTGCTGAAACTCTCTCATGTAAAAATTTAAAGGCAAGACATTACACTGAGACTGAGTATATTTTATATTGGAGATCTAAACACTACTCAAAGTGTAATAAAGAACTTAAAGGCTCATGTATGGATTGATACTACATTGAGTGGCTTGTGGCCACATAATGATTTTTTCCGAGTAGATCTTATGATCAAAATTCACAGTTTGATTATTACATGAAACCATTGATCTCTCAAATTGAGCAATGTGATTCAGTACAATTTAAAATCCAACTGCATTATATATTACTCTCTGAAATATTTTGCTATTGTAAAAATGCCCATATAAATTCTCATTGGTGCTATGAGAAATTTAGGTCCAAGGTGGCTATAGTTTTTACCACTTTAGGAGGAGAATGATAAGGAAAAGTTGGTAAAAACAAACAATATATTATCCCCTACTGAACCTGAAGTTCAGCAGTTTGTTTTCAATATGAAATATACATCAAATAGAGGTTAATGGAATTAGAAATTATGGAATTGATTTTGTTATGAAGATGTATTATGATACCAGTATGATCACCTATCAAAATGTAATATGTTCAAACATTGAAATCTATGATTTAATTATAGACATATTAGCCCTACATGTGGTAAAGCGAGCTATAAATTAGTCATAAAAAATATATGTAATGAAAATTATATTCTTGACAAATTGAACGATAACCACACGTGAAATGTAGTGTGAGAGTCATAACGGTTCACTAATTTCAAGGAATAATAAAATGGCAAGCATGGGTAGTTGGTACTCCTATGGAATAAAGAATTTTGGATGTCCCGGAAGTGACATTGATATCTGAATGATAATAGATGGCCTATATAGAATTGGAATGGTACCATATATATTCAGATATCACGGATTCAGTACTGACAATATCGCAAGATATTGAAATTATATCGATATTGTAATACCC
>JAOWBH010111666.1:12107-22928 GCA_028566215.1 Silene coronaria | reverse complement strand
AGCTACGTCCATCAGACAGAAGGGAGAAAGTTTTATTAATATGTGAGGAGTTTTCAGATTACAAATTCAGACGGTAAGATAAGCATAACTGCTAATTTGAGGTTTAGAGAGTTTATATAATTCTCTCTAATACCTAATACAGATGACCTAATAAGGCCCAGAACAGAACCTAGCCCAATAAGGCCCCGTCATAGTCGTTCGAAGCGGCAATGACTAACTTAACGGATTCAAGGCATAAATCCAATAAATATTGATCTCGTATAATATAAGTCTGGAGATAATTTTAGTGAATGTGAAATATAGAATTTTTTACATATATAAATTTAAAAGATTGTGCCGTTAATAACTCACCATATACTGAAAATATTAAGGTTTATTTAAGGAAATATGTTTTAGGCGAAAGAATTGAGAGTTTCATCTATTCATTTAGTGTATATGGGATTGGCAAAAATTCGCAAAAATTCTGCTCAATGTTATTCTCACTACTTTTTCTGACTAATATCATTGCATTTATTCACAAAAAAAAAAAAATTATTAACTTAAGAATCAAGAAATATAGAGATGTAATTTGATAAATTTTTAAAATCTTTGTTAGTATTAAATTTCTAAATATTTTTTCCAAATTAATCTTCTTGAAAATACCAGACTTCTAAAATGCCTTTTATATAACTCACATATAGGCCAAATTCCATAAAAAAACACAAAAAATGAATTCTCAACTATTATAGGTGGCTTAGAATACTAATCTAATCGTCTTAATACAAAACTTTATAGATAGTAGATTTATGAAATGTAAAAATAATTAATGACAACATTTTTATTACAACTTTATCTTAACACAACCCTTTATAAATACCGTAATGTAGTACGTTATCCATACTAGTTGGCAAATAAGAGATCACATTAGACCTGGCAAACGAGGCAATCAGGTTAGGTTCGGGTCAAGTCAATTTCGGGTCAGAAGACTTCGGGGCGGGTCATTTCGGGTACGGGTCATTTTCGGGTCAACTAATATCAAATTATTTGTGGATAATAATTAGTTTGCAACAATAAAAGTTTGGGTCGGGTTATACCGGGTCGGGTCAATTCGGGTCCTGATTCATGAGATCGAGTGCCAATTTATTCGAGTCGGGTCAATTTTACTATATCTATATCACATATATTTTCCACATACCAGAAGTTAATGGCAGCTTTCCTAAATTAGAGTAATAGGTGTGAAGATAAACTTTCCTTAATTAGAAACTACTTAGGGTGAGTTTGGTTCGGGAAAGGGTAAGGGAATGCAATCAAGAAAGGGGAAGAAAGGGAAAGGAATCAAATTCCCATTTATGGAGTTGTTTGGTTAGTAAATAAAACAAAAATGAATATTTTATTAACAAACCAACCACCACACCCGCAACCACCTCTACGAACAACATCAATGACGACGCCCTGTTGCCAGCACCGACCTGTCTGTCGTGTCCCTACCATCGTTGAATCCACACCTCAACCATAAAAACTGGCGCCCCACCATTAAGATCCCCTTCGTCAACAGGAAACACCCTCTTCCACCCCCCAAAACGCTAGATCCTGGTGTATACGAGTGTACGACAGTGGGGGAGGTTTTCTTAGTTGGGGGTAAGGGTTTAGAGGTGGGTCCGCCGATTTTTATGGTGTTCAGTGCAGATGACTATTGGGAAGAGGTGTCGTGTCGGCAACGGTGGTCGATAATGGTAGGGGTCGTCGGTGCCGACGTATAGTTGGTGGTAGGTGGCAATTGGCAATGGTGGGAGATGGGTGGTCTGAAAGTTAGCGGTGATAGTAGTGAGGGGGAGTGTAATTGGTTACCGTGGGGGGTATGGATGTAGAGGTTTTGGAGGGTAAGGGAGGGGATCCCATTAAACACAAGCAAGAATCACCTATGTTGATTCTGTTTTTCTTTTTTTAGACCCCTAACCAAACGTCTCCTTACAAGCTAAGAAAATTAGGATTAGGATTAGGATTAGGATTAGGAAATGCTCCATTTCCTCTCAACGGTCACGATTTCATCTCACATCGATTTAATAGTACAAGTTTTTAAACCGAAAATTAAAGGGAAAATAGAATAGAAAGATGATTGTAATACTATATTGTTATGTGAGATGAAATGGTTTTCATATTGGGGTCGGGTTATAGTGGATCAGGTCAGTTTGGATTTCGGGTCAAGCTCGGGTTTTGAGTTGGGGTGTCAGATCGGGATATTAAGGTCGACTAATTTGCCAGGTCGAGTCTTTAATGTGTGGTTTTTTCAAGTTCAGATTGCATTTTCAATTTTTTTTATTCTTTCCTAAATCATTTCTAATCGATTAATGGACCCGAATAAATTGTCTTAGACGTCAAGTGAATAATAAACACTGTACACATGATAATAGTTGGAGCCAGTCACAACAAATATCTATTGAGTCGTGAAATGATGATATATGAGGTTTTTTTTGGTGCACAGGACGGGTAAACCCGAAAGACTTGCTAGCTATTACACGAGGGGTAGCTACCCCAATAATATCTTCTCGTAAAATAGGTCTTAGTTCCAAAGGTGGAGTATCAAGAATCGTAGGCTTGAGCTCAGAGTAGACCCCTTGATTAGCGAGCCATGATGATATATGAGCTTGATATAATGAGCCTCACGACCTTGGCTATCTCACCCATTGTCACCGCAATTACGTCCTCTACTGTCAAATTAACTCCCTGGCTTTCAACTAGTTACACACAAACTTGGTAAGAAAAAACAAAGCATCTTTCCCTGTTTTCGACAAACAAGTTTCCGCCGCGATAGGTTCATCGATCCACTGAGCAAAAACCAGAAGCCTAACCAGACAGTACAGCAACAAGTTTAGCATTGCAATACTATGTAACATAAGCAAGAGAAGGAAATGATCTATATGATTAAAGCCGAATACCTGGACAGATTGTCACAATTGACTGTGCAGATGCTACTTAAGTCCCAGAATGATTGCATGCCCTCCTTAAAAACCACCACACTGAGTATTTCGACATAATTTACAATGACTTTGTCTACCTTTAGAACAGTTTAGCATCAACAGGACGATAAACACAGTCAACACCGCTTACAAAGAGCTCTCTCCTGTCTCCAAGATCCTATGATAGTATTGATAATCTTGTACCTGTAATTGATAATGCTGAATTAGATCGTTTGTCCGAGTTAACCTGAGGATTTAGTAAGCACTTCATTTGACATGAGCAGTCAACATTCTAAACAAGTAATGGGAACTCTAGCATCTACATAAACTCTGAAACCTGTGTAAATAAAAATAATGGGAACATGATGGAATAAATAAAAATTGTTCGCTTACCTATCTTTGTCACCTGTGTAAAATTGCAGGAATTGTGATCCTTACTGCAAATTTCATGATAAGCCATTTTCAGCAACCTCTTTGTGTTCAATCATCACATGGGTAAGGCCGTAAACTGTTCAACAGACGAGTAGACGACAGTCGATATTGAAACTGAGTACAAGACTGAGTACTATTCAAAATAAATAGTTCCAATATATGGGTTTTAAATTACTGTTTGTTACGCAAATTCTTTGTAAACCGACTAGAAAGAAAGATAAAAGATGACACGTAAAATTGATATTGAAACATGTATAAACCGAAAAGTAAAAAAATAATTAAGAAAGTTAATAAACAACTTTCAAATGAATACTGGTTTCTCTAATCACAAAAGTATATATTTTTTTTTCGAATTCCTTGCGTACATATCAAACAACAAAAATGAAAAATAAGTATTTAGAGTAATATTTTTCCCAACAAAAATAGATAGTGCCTCAAGGACTTTGGTCAATTCTTGCCTTCTAGGCACTATCCCTCGACTTTAAAGAACCTTGACCATTCCCAGTCAAAGTCAACGGAACATCAGTTGACTCTTCTTTCTCTTCTTCTTGGAACTTCTTATAAATATCCCCTTTATAATAACTTCGAGTCCTAAAAACAAGAATTAGGGACACAATTGCACTAAAGAACGTAGCGGCCGTGATGATAATGTAGGACAATTGAAAACACTTGACACCATTACAATTTAAAGCTTGTCCAGGACCTCTTGTGATCCCTAAGGCTTTCAATTGTCTCTCACCTTCCTTGTCATATAAATGACCCGCGACACGGACATTGAATATGTAGGACCCCAATGGTGCGGCCAATGACCCGTAATTGTACAATGTGGCATAGTACTTAAGCCCAAATAGCTCGGATATGATTGCATAGAGGTATGTCCACTCAGCTCCGAAACAGAACCCTATGATGACGGATGATATGTATAGGCCATAGGGAGCATTGAAAGCGATAAGAAGGTGACCGATACAAGATAGGAAGAGGATGACGGTTAGGGAAACGGGTCGTGGCCATTTGTACTTGGTGAGCAAGTACTCTGAGATTAGACCTCCCATTACTCTTCCTAGATATTGCCATATAGCAATTAGGGACACAAAGGAGCTAATGCTTTTCTTTGAGTACCCTAGTGCTATACCTATTTGTCCCAGGTTGTCTATTGTGGTCAGATGGCCTCCTATACCACAAATTGTCGCGATAAACAAGATTTGCATGTCGATACTAAAGGATGCTTGTAGGATGGTGTGGTCCTCCCCTGACGGGGGAGGGCTAAATATATCCTTAAACCACGGTGTATCTTTTGTCTCAGATTTTTTCGTGACTGTGTTTACCTTTGGTACGGGACTGGTAGTGATCAAGTCACCCCGGGCTTTCCATGTCGTCCACTCTTCTCTAAAGACTAGGAAGAGGGGGAGGACGAGTAAGGCCATGATGCCGATAAAGCTCCCCAAATACCCACCTTTGTTGAACTCAAACTTCCTTTCCACTATGATCATCACAAGGATAAACCCCGCGAGGGAAAGAGACATATAGAGAATGTCATTAAAGAATCTCTTTTCGCGCTTAGGCTGTCTATTCACTACAACAAGGTCTCGAACACTGTAAGCAAAGAGCAATGAAGCAAGAGCAGGAAGCCAAGAAATTAGCAAAATCACACCTACAGCATTAGTGTCATTCCCATACAAGGCATGATAAAGCTGTGTCATAATAGCCCCACCAAGCCCAATATACCCCTTCAATAGCCCAATCACAACACCGCGATTCCCAGGGAAATTCTTAACACAGGTAACAAGCGCACCAGTATTAGCAAACCCAAGTGAATTCGCACCAATGCAAATGAAAAGACACATCTGCCACACAGGAGGGTGAGGGATTTTGTGAGTGACAGATAGCCAAATCATGAAGTACCCAACAAAATTCAGCATGGCACCAAGTGAGAGCACTACCCATGGAGGTGCAATCTCCATGATTAGGCCAGCGTGGATGCTAATATACGCGCCTAAGTCCTTGAAGAAACTTATGAGATTAAGGGTGGTTTGATCATATCCGAGAGTAGATTTTATGCTGTTTGAGTATAGGCCAAATATATAAGATGTGCCTATAAAAGAAAGGATTATGATTGTTGCAAATGCCATGAAAAATCGCCCTCGTACGAGCTCTAATATGAAGCTGTTACTGGAACTAGTAACAGCCATTTTTCTTGTGAATTTCTCTGGGTTTTTTTTTATTTTTGTGTGTGTGATTAGCTATTGAAGAAGAGGAGGTAATTGTTGGATTTATGCTCTGTATACTTGATTGGGAAACTTAGGACTATATATACTAGTTGGTCCAGATTATCTTAACAAAGGTGATCCATTCAAAGAAGCTGTCACCTTGAAGACTATTCCTTTTGTGAATAATAATTCTGTACTAATAATATGATAATAGTCCAAAATCTAACTTAACTTGTGGGAAGACAAAGAGCTCACCCATGGAAAAATATCACATCACGTTTCACATTGGAAAAAGAAGAGAGAGTTGTCTAGTATATAAATCAAGGAATTACTCCACCTATTGTCAATTGATTTTAGCGTGAACCTCCTTTGACTCATGAAGCGGAATTTCTCTCCTCTAACATAACTAGAAGATATAATTTTATTTACTTCTCGTTTATTTTAACTCAATCCTAGTCATATACTCATTGGTATCTTAATATATGTTTTTTTTTTCTTTTTTCTTTTTTCTTTTTTTTTCTTTTTTTGTGTGGAAGGAGAGCCACTAAGGCGAATACTATGTTGACGGGTTTGAATCCAAATCATAAATATCCTTCTCATTACTTTATCAAATTTACCAACTATCTTTGACATTGAAATATAATCCCAGATTACTCTTGTTATTACTCGACTAATCGTATATGGCATTTCCATTTTGAGTAGTATAAACGCCAAATTCACACTCTATATCCATTCTATGTTACATAAATATTGAAATAAACATAATATTACATGAAAATGAAAATTCATATTTCAACTAGAAATAATAAAACAAAAAAATAGTCAATATATAATACGAACATAAAGGATAATGTCTTTTAACGGTTTGCCGGTTTAGCAGTTAAGACCATACCACCAAAAAGTTAGTTACAAATAAAGCCAGCTGTAATACCGTTAACATAATGTTTGTTAATTACCCTTCCTATCATCATCCCTAATAAACAATGGCATTATTTTTATGTTACTTAATTTCTCAGATAATTTGGCTTAAATGAAGTTGACTATTTGTTTGTTAAGTTGGCCACTTGTGTTACGACTCAAGAAAGCGACAAACGACGATCCTACCACATCCCTATTTAGGAAATATACCTATGTTAGATTTGACAAAGTATTGTCCTCTTAATTTAGAAGAATGTCGCATTCTCTTACTAATTATACCCTTTAAATTCGTTAAACAAAGACTTAAAACTTCGTTAAGTCTCCCCTGAATTGTGATGGCCTCCCAATTGGAGCTCCGTCGATTTGATTCTTTCGACTTTGCCATTTAGAGACAATGTGAAGCCAAGCTATACCATATACGTATAGCTAATCGAAAATAACCTTGTATCAGTTCTTGTATAATATCGTGTATCAGCAATTAAATTTGATCCAAATCCCTAAGATAGACAAGTAATGGAATATTTGGATTCGTTTCTAAATGGTTATATTACTAATACATCGGACTAAGAATCTTAGATGAAACGTGTGCTAATTTTCACTTTGCACTGATAAAGGTTTGGTTGTGCAGTGACTTATCCAATGGTAAAAGTCGCTACTTGAAGTATCGGTTTTCTCTCAAATCTAAAAAAAAATGAAAAAATGATGACACGGACCTATTTACGGTAAATAGTCTCAAACTCTCAAATTAGCACTAAAATTCTAAAACAACAAATAGTATGGAGGAAAAAAACTATTTTATATAAATATTATATAAGAAAATCTCACATTTAACAATCCAATTTTTTTATATATTATTTACCATCCCGTGTACTCGTGTAGTTTGTGCAAATTGGTGCATGTCCATGAATTATAGATAACCCTTAAATAACATGAAAAGGCATTTAGCTAACTCATTCATCAACTATCAAGTAGTCCCTCCGTCCCGATCATTTGTTATACCTTTCCTTTTTTAGGTGTTTCATTCATTTGTTTTCCTATATTAGGCATGTCTCGAATGGGTTATTTGATCATCCAATTTCATTGTTGTCCACTTGTCATCTAATAACACTACCCTCAAATGGTCCCCTCTCATTTCCTTAATCTTTGTGCCAAAAGCAAAGAACAACAATTGACCAGGACGGAGGGAGTATATGTTTTCACCTAATAAAAAACTATATTTAGTGAGTTTATAAAATCTTATGATTCTACGATCCGATTTTACCAATTCGATCTTACCCTCCCCATCGATCCGAAATAGAATCCCGATCCTGACAACATTGCTACTAACAAATTTATTTCCCTGTAAACACCTCATGATTCAATTTCATTTAAACACCACTCTTAGGACATTATCAGGATGAGTAGTAAGTAAAATGATAAATTTTCTTGGTTTCCAAATTTCATGTAGGATGGCTTGCAAATGGTCTTGTGTTAGGAAGGCTAGACCAAATAAAAGAGCCACCACAAATAGGTTCAGGATGCCTAGTAACCCCACCAACAAGCCAAGCAGCCCCGCCACCGACCTCGGGAGGTCAAGCGAGGCAGCCACCAACTCCTGGTGGCCAAGCAGGAAAACCACCATCTCCAAGTAGCCAAGTGGGCCAGCCACCAACTCCGGGAGGCAAAACGGGACAACCACCATCTCCAAGTGGCCAAGTGGGCCAGCCACCAACTCCGGGAGGAAAAGCAGCTCAACCAGTTACCCCTGGAGAACCGGATATACCAGTAGTTGTACCCATACCTATAGTACCAGGTGTACCTGAAATACCAGAAGTACCTGGAGGCATACCAACAGGGCCAGGTGGCTCACCGAACAAACCAGGAAGACGGACTAGAAGCCAAGGACCTAAGCCAGGAGGCCGGAAAGGTAGTGGAGGTAAAGGTAAAGGTGGTAAAAAAGGGCAAAAAGGAGGGAAGAAAAAAGGAAAGGAAAAACGCAAACAACGAAAACAACGAAAACAAAAAGATTCTCACAAGAAATGTAGTACTGATAGTAAGAATTATAAAGGGATGTGTTTTAGTGCACATAATTGTGCTTCAGTTTGTCAGGTAGAAGGCTTTCAAACTGGAGATTGCTCTGTAGATCACACAAGATGCATTTGTTCCAAACCTTGTTAATCTCATGTCACTCATGAGATTATATAATTAATGATTAGTAATTACAATCGATTTAGTAATTATATACCACATCTATTCAACTTATAAAACTCGGCTCGGGTCGGGTTAATTCGGGTTTTAGGTCACATTCAGGTGTTGCTGTTCGGGTCAATTTCGGGTCTCGGGTCAGGGCTTTTCGGGCTGGGTTGATTTTGCCTGGTTTAACAATACTGCCCCTATTCTTCTTGTTGAAAATTACTATCTACTTTCTCTTTTCTACCTTCTGCTCTCGCAACTGATTAAAATATCGTTTATTTTATTTAGTTTCATTCACTTATCTTCTTACTCGACACGATATATATATTAAGAGGATTAATAAGTAGGTTGGTCTATTATCTCATAAGTTGGATAAATCGACCCGACCCGACCCGTGACCCGATATTGACACAACCCGATAGATGACCTGATAATGAATTGGCTTAATAATAGTGTAAATAAGACCAAATTGACATTAGTCTTAGTTATTTTCACTTAAAAGTACAATTAATGCACTTACACGTTGTTTAATCATAAAATTACCCGTCTAAAACTAAATACATGAGAGAAAATATATGCTGATAACCTGACCCGATACAGCCCCGCTAACGACCCGACCCGACTTGCCACCCACTGATGACCCTACTCGAAGATGACTCGACATGAACTAAATCGACCCGAACCCCGACACAACCCAAACCCGGTATGGCCCGACCCAGTTTGTCCCGACTCGTAACCGACCCGAGTGACCCGATTGCCACCTCTACTACCGGGTCTCAAAATACAAGACCCTTACCCGCCCCATTAGGGTCAGACCCTAAGGGTCTGGGTCGGGTCCCCGATCCACTGTCATCCCTAGCAGGGCCAACAATCCTAACAAATGGTATCAGAGCCCAAGGTCTGACTTGGGCTAGACACAAGAAGAAGCATCAAGCCAAGACACGAAGGTGACATGCATTATAAGGCGTGGAATTCCTATAGCTCGAGGGAGAGCTAATATGTTCGCGAAAGGCGGCATAGGTCTCACGGTGATGAGTCAGGTCGTCCAAGAGAAAACCGTCAGTGACACAGCTAGGCGAGGTAGGCTGAGGCTTAATAGAGGCAACTAAAGCGGTCCATGATAAGACCAAAGGCGGTTCTTGGGCAGCGCAC
This sequence comes from Silene coronaria, assembly GCA_028566215.1. Lineage (NCBI taxonomy): Eukaryota > Viridiplantae > Streptophyta > Magnoliopsida > Caryophyllales > Caryophyllaceae > Silene > Silene coronaria. The sequence continues at coordinate 13,111 of JAOWBH010111666.1, read as the reverse complement.
TGACGCACTGAATACGGACCCACTCCATGGTATAATTGATGCAGAGAAGTTTGGTATGCAAATATAGCACGAGTCCCGTAAAGGGACAATATACCCCAGAGGAAGACACATTGTGTGTCGGTTAAGGGGAGGTTATGACTTGATGATGTTAAGCGTGTCTAGAAGTGGTGAGGTGTGGGAGGTTCTCCATAGTGTTCAAGGTCCGAGTGAAGATGATGGTTCTTATTGATATTGTTAGGGTGCAAACCCATGTCCCACAACGATAATATAAAGGGTAAAAGATCATTTTTATTAGTGCCACAAAATATAATAGTATAGGGCCTTTTAGTAAGGATTCAAAAAGTAAATCCGTGAGGACTTAAGTCAAAGCGAATATTGTACTATTATGGATAGTCAACGTCGACGCAGCAGAGACCTAACGAACGCATAATATTCTCACTTTCGCATAACAATTAGTTTATTCAACAAACAAAACATGACAACTTTTACATGACAAAATAATGAATTAATTTTAAAAAATCAAGAAAAGATAATACTAGGAATGTTTTTTATCCAAGTTATTAACAAAATGACCCATCCGAAATCTCCAAAACAAAAAATAGAGCAAAGCCAGGCCAATCATAAGAAGCGGCCACAAAGACTCAGACTCCGACTCAGACCCAGACTCCGACCGTACTTCTTCAATCCTAAACCATTCCCTCTCCTGTCTTTTTGTTTTTCCAGTCATACCCTCCTCAGCAAACCCATATAACAAATATACCCTTCCTTGATCCCCTACACTCACGCTCGAAGGGAACCCCTCACCCTCAAGGGTAATTCTGTCAATTACCTCTCCCCTACGCCACGTGTCCTCACTCTTCAACACCCACACTTCATTCGTCGAAACCACGAATACGACGTCGTCTTCTCTAACGGCGATTCCGTTTGCTGACGTTAACTCCACCTCTTTCGGTAATACGACGGCTGACGTCGTTCCGTTAACGGCGTCAACTCTGAGCAATTTC
>JAOWBH010111666.1:0-11859 GCA_028566215.1 Silene coronaria | reverse complement strand
AGGGTTAGGGAATTGGATGTGCGGTGGAGAGAGAATGCGGCGATGTACGGCGTGTCGACGGTGTTGACGGCGGCGATGAGACGGTTACGGCGGTTGTCGAAGGCTAATCCGAGGATTTTTGAATCGGAAGGGAGGTTGGTTGGGGAGGAGGTTAGGGTTTGGATGACGCCGTTGTCGGAGACGGTGTGGAAAGTACTGTGTCTGATAGAGGCGACGATGAAGTGATTGGTGGTTGGGTCCCACGTCAGACCCTCTGGGTATAAGGCTAGTGATCTGAAGGTGATGACGTGGCGTTCACGAGATTCGGAGACGGGAGATTGTGATAAGAAGACGAGGATGAGGACGAGGACGATGACGAGGATGAAGATGGAGGGACGTAGTTGTGATAATGACATTGTTATAGTTGATCAATCTTATAGTTGTGATAATGACATTCTTATTTGGTAAGATGGAGGTGATTTATATCGTAAAATGACTATATTTAGTCGGGAATCCCGTCTTATTTCAGGCGGGAAATATCCCGTCTTATTAGTCCACCTTTTGTTCAAGTTTGTTACAAGAGGAAGCCCCGCTTATCTAAGGCCAGTGTGTTTTGCGGCCACAATAACAGAGGACTTGTGAAGGTACTTTTGGGATTTCCGTTCGCATGTTCCCTCCGACACAGTCGCATTTTACGATGCTTCGTGACGTAAGAAATCAGGTAAGAGTATTTTTGTTAATACATGAAAAATGACATACTTGAAGGATAGCAAAACAACACACAATAACTAACAGTAGCAAATTACACACCCTCTGAAGTTTACGGCTTGAGAGGGTGATTTATTCCGATTTAGTAAAAGACATACTTGAAGGATAGCAAAACAACACACAATGAGTAACAGTAGCAAATTACACACCCTCGTAAGTTTACGACTTGAGAGGACGAGGGTGATTTATTCTGTTTTAGTAAAAGGAGTACAAGTACACAGTCTAATATAGTAGTCCAGTATCCATATCCTTGCCCTCGACTGCGAGTGTGCCTTGTTATATTCAGAACTGCAAATCAAAGACACATATCAGACAGAAAGAATATGAATTAAATGTCATGGATTCATAGTGTTAAATCTTGGATGGAAAAAGATTACCCTTGGGCATGGGTTGTAACCGAATGAGCCATTGTTAGCAGAGTAGTAGCTACTCTCTTCTCTCATTCCGAAGTTTGACCCAAACCCACCTCCGGCTTCATACCCCATACTCATTCCACTTCCCATGCCACCCATCCCGTAGTTGCTACCCATCATTTGGTTGCCGCCCATGCCCATACCCAGGCCTGCTGAACCCATACTTGAGTAGCTCGACATTTGGCCACCTCCGAGACCACCCCCGAACCCACCTTGGAAACCGTTGTAAGAGTTCATGCCACCCATTGAGCCACCAAAGTAGGTTGCTTCTTGCTCTGACTCAGAGTGGGAGCTCTGGTAACGGAAGTCCATGGCGCTTTGTCCTAGACACGGCTTTAACACCCCTTTGGAAATTAAGCTCTTCTTTTGCTATCTCAATGCTTGGATTACAAATCTTTGTATTTATATAGTGGCTAAACTGTGGAGGAATCACCTGCACCATCTCTCCTTTCACCTTTTGAAAATTCTCTGGTGCACCTTAGTGAGTGCGAAAATTAGAACGGTTAAAGTGAGAATATAATTTCCATTAAATAAGGAAAAGCCTAATATAAACAAAATAAAAATGGCATATAGCTAAGATGTATGATTACATGATATATGGGCGCACCTAAAATCCGTCGCTCCAATTTGGTAGATCCTGTCCTAAAACTCATTGTTTTCGATCGGGTTTTAGAATTCCTATCCTGCCATATTGACATATTTTAGAATATTTTTAATTTCTTATAGTGTTATTAGTAAGGTTGGCAAGTGAGGGCATATTATCATCTTTAAATCTTGTGATGCTTAAAACTTTAATTGCCGAATAGATCATGAATCTTATACCCACTGTCTGCCTCTTTTTTTGTAGTGAATTTGTACCAAAATCCTCTCATATGGACCGTAGCTGTCTTATCAATGGATGCGTTTGTGAGTAATGCAGCCGAATCCACATAATGTTGAGGGCAGAACCGGTCGTTGTGAGACTTCTTCTTCAGTTGCGATTGACTCCTTGTTCCTTGGTGAGAGCTAATGACTCCCCGCACCAGAGTACTCCTACAACTCTATATCTACTACTAGTAGTAGTACAAGTTACGGAGTAATAACCAAGATAGCTCGTCTAATGTTTTGATGTACGTTCAACATGTTTCTAGATTAGAATAGCTGTTATATATAACGGGGGTGAATCGAATAGGAATGCATTCAATCTCATGACAAAAACCTATATGAGACAAATGTACACGTGAGACCAACCCATTAACTTATACTCCGTAACTAATTGAGGGTAAAATAAGTATTTGAGTTGTACTTGATCTCACATGTGAATCGGTCTCAATCAAAAGTGGTCTGAAATTGTTGGAGCCCATGTTTTAAATCATGTTTCGCAAATTTTGACAAATTGTGTGAACTATGCCTTTGTATATAGGGAGCTAGAAAGTTGGAGCTTTCAATAGTGGTAAGATTGTTTGCTAGCTGCATAAACTTATGTTTCGTTTCCATTTTTTCAGTTTTTTTAAGTCTCTGATTGGGCGGATTCTCCAAAAGGACTGGAAAAGATCTTGATCATGGAGTGAGAATGTGTAATCCGGGATGATGACATAAGCCATAAACCACCCTTTTTTAGAATCAGTGCTTGAAGAATCCGCAACCCTTTTTTCCTGATAAAAGTAAAGCACCAGATTCTCTCCAGATGAAAATGGTAAATGCCACTATCCTAAGACCTCTGATTGGTGCTAGGCTTTCTGGAAGTGGAATAAAGTGTATCCACTTTCCTACAGCAAAATTGCAGTCCCGACATGGCGACATATCTCAACAACCTTCCCTTATATCTCGTCTCTGAAGGACGAGGGAACGAGTCAGAAGGGGGTATATAGCCGCTTTTACAATTGGGTGATTGTGCTTGCAGGTTGAATGTCTATTTGTTGAGGCGGTGATGATAGTGTTGGGATAATCTCCCCAAAATCCGACTTGGGAAATGAAGGTCCAACTTTGTTAGATGATCTGCTTAAACTAATTGCACATTTTCTATCAGTAGGGTATTTGCTATATATTCATTTAAAAACTTGATTTTTCCTTAGCTCTGCTAATTTTTTTTTAATGGACAGAAATGCTGATTTGCTTCCCTGTAAATAACTTTACGAGTGGGAATTACCGCTATGACTTGACTTTCTATGCGAGTATGGGTCATCTGAGGCATTGAGGTAATAATGTTGTTTGTTTCGTGTTTTGCTATGTTTATGCGCAAAGATTATTGATGTCGGAATTAGAACACGGGTATTTTAGAAAAGATGCACCATATTAGTATTGCATAAGATAGTAATGGTGTACATCAATGAACAATCAGAAATTACTGGTATTACAATAGTAAACATAGCATTACATACTTCCTGCCAAAACTACTAGTTAACAATCAATCCATACTGGGACAATTTATTCTATTAATAGGACTTGGTAACAATCCCCTTGAGCTCATTGGCAGGAGCGAACGACTTTGTTGCTTTAGCAGTACTGCGATCAACAATAACGACTGTCAGTAGAGATCAAACAAAGTAACGAAAGCAGGAAGAGAGAAAAGTAGGTAGTGAGAAAACTTACTGGCCTTCTGACCCTGCATGGGTCAGCATAGCTGTCATTCTCATAAACGACGCGCTCATCCCTCTCAACATACTCAACAGCTCCACCATGGTGGTGGTGGTTATGTCGAGGAGGAACAACCACATCAGTCTCACATACAACATCAGAGACCATGTTGTGGCGGTGTTGGTTCACTGGGAAACCAGAATTGACATATCCATCATTGCAGTTGTTGTTGTACCTGGTCGAGTAGTCGACCTCTCTCTCAGCCTCGTAGGAGGAGTAGCGGTTTCCATAGAAAGCCATTGATATTTGATCTCTGCTTAGTAGTTGTAGTAGTAATAGGCTTTGGTGAGATGAATGAAGAGCAGCATTGATCGAAGGCTTTATATAGTCGCGATATGGAATAATTTTCGTACCCAATTGCTGCCTTTTTAGATTGTTCTGATCTCATCTCTTATTTAGTGGAGAATAGTTCGAGTTGTAGTTCCGTGCTTGATAAAATTAGCATCCAACTGACGGAAAGTAGGGGATAAAGGAGTCGAAATGCTCGAATCCAATGACATTTTCCTGCAATGGGCAATTCAGATAATTCTGCTCCTTTGGTTACGACTTACGCAACTTCAATGTGAATTCTCCTTTGGATTAGCGTCCCTCACAAAAGAGACGGATTCTAGAACATAAGGTAGAGAATTTGGGCAGCTGTGTGGTGAAACTGTCACTGTTGGAACATATTCTTGACATGATACAAACAAAGCAAACTTCTCATTCTCATTTTCAAAGTTTATTTATCGGGAAATTGGCAATTTGCCCCTCTTAACTTTGTTCAATGGTGAAATCAGACCCTTTTAAGTTTCAATTGTAGCAATTAAGCCCCTTAACTTTAACAAAAAATGAAATTCAACACCAATTTTTAATTTTCACTTAAATCTCAACAAAAATTCATTTTACTATTATATTATACAATTAATATTACATAAAAATTATTAATTTATAAATAAAATTAATTATCCACCTAAATAATAATTTCATATTCATCTATAATAAACAAAATAATAATATGATAAAATTTTATGAACTATTTTTACATCCATAATAAATTGTATAAAAGTTGTAAGGTTATAAAAATTAAATTTGTAATTGATTAATTAATTTATAAAATGATTTTTTGTGGAATTTCTTGAGATATTAAAAAACGGGGTTAAATTTCACTTTTTGTTAAAGTTAAGGGGTTTATTTTTCTGCGCCGGACTTTTTTGTCATCTTATCTTAACCGTTAAACTTTCATAAATAAAAACGACGAGTTTATGCACAGGTAAGTAGGGTTTATTATGTACATAACTCTGGGGCGTTTAATTTAAGGCTATGAATAATCAAATATTGTTGTATGTCTAGTAATAATTTATCAAACGAATGAACCCCTCAAAAGCTACAAGAAGATAACAATATGAAGACGTCCATGGTTCGAGATCTTTTGTTTACGAGAGAATTATTATCTTCTTTTTTTATCTCTATTACATTTGTTTTTTTAGTATACGTATTAATTATAAGTGTCGTATGTCACTCTATTAATAAATTGTTTTTTTCTCTTTTAAGGAATATAAAAAAAATAAAAACGAGAGATATTTAACAACATAAGTTTACACGCCTGTTTCAATTATACAATTATGTAAGTGAGTTATGGTAAAAAAAAGGGTAAATTTGTATATAAGATGACGATCATACTCGCTATACAGGAGACAAAAAATCAATAAGTCTCCTAAGCTTATAACGGGTCAAATATCCTACTTGAGTAGATAAGACAAACATATAGTGTCGTCACAAATATCTTGTCTTTATCCACACCTATTTGGGTTTTATTTGACACGTCATAAACTTGAGACGGATATTGTCCGTCTTGACACTCTTGAGTGAGAGGAGAACAAAATGTCCCAAAATTGATGAATTCTTGAATCATAGTTAACATCCATTCTGTGAATTGTTATTGAACCAAGCTCCGATTTCAAACGTTAAGTTGTTTTGGTACATGCATCCCAAATCCGCACTTGTTCCTCTCGACTCTGGTTAATCCGATTAACACGATAAGTAAATATATGAAAAACAAATTTCTCTAAAAAAAAAAATGAAAAACAAAGACAAATCAAATTTTCAAAGATGAGTTTTGGTAATTCATAGGAGAAAATGATTCTAGCATAATTTAGCATAATTTGAAACTGAATAATATTGAGACCGTCTCCATTGGACTGAGTATGAACATGGTCAGGACTGTAGTTGGTACTGCAAGTAATGAAGCCAGGTTGTGTGGGTGATAAATGACTGGGTAAGGACACAGATTATGTCATCTCTGATGGCTATCAATCGCTCAGGCGTAAATTACCTCGTTCTGCCTGGAATTTTACGACATGGAACTACTTAAATATACCCAAGCATTGCTTCATACACTGGTTGATTATGCATAACAGAATTGTCGCTAAGGACTAAGGAGAGACTGAGAAAGTTTGCATTGAAACGGATGGTGAATGTTATTTATGTGGAGTAGACATGTAACCATCTGTTTTTTCAATGTAATTTCAGCAGGGTGTGCTTGTATCAGTTGCAGATTGTGACTGGTATGGACTTTACTGAGACTGAACTTCGACAGGGTGTATCCAAAAGGAGCAGAAGAAGCATATTGAGGACGACAAGCTTCAGGAAAGCCTGTATCGTATTTGGAGAGCTAGAAACTTGGCTAGAGTGGATGGGTGTGTTCCTAAACCTGGTATTGTTGCTGTTCAGATTATTACGGATTGTATGTGGCGATTAAGGAGCGGGAATGTCTGTCCTTTCACAAATTTTTGATAAATGTTGGCAGATAGAGGAGTGTGATATATACCCAAAAATGGTCATGTGTGGTTGGATTGCGATTTAAGGAAACTTGCATTCTACCAAAAAGAAAGCAACGAGAGAAACTGAACAATCTGTAAAGGCTAATGTAGTTCTCAGCATAACAGTACTCATATTATGCAAAAAGGTTTTAGGGACTTACGAAGGAGCAAGTCTTCCAAGGTTAACAACGAAATCTCTGGTCTCCTCGTCCAGCACTCTTCCAGATATATCGACAACATATCGCCTGTCCGTTGCAGTAGGAAGTCCTCTTCGAGCAATTAAATCAAGATCCGTTTTCAGAAGTTCCCTACCATTCACATAAACAGAAGATTCCCCTCTCGAACAATTCTCTGGCATGGGAGCACTGAATTCTTTGATAGATGGCTACAGCATAAGATAAATCCCCTCAATAATAAAAATAACAGCACAGCAACGATATATAACATTGCCAAAAGTCCTCGGGTAGTTGACTGATAGAGGAGTGTGATGGATGCACACAGCCTCGCTCGTGTTAACTAACACAGTGAGCCATAGAGAAACTGGCAGTGAATGATTACTACTGTACAACAAAAACATTTCCTTAAGTAGAAGGATAATGAAACTCACAGGAATTATTCCAAGACATCGATGTCCCATCACACCCCAAAACCCGGCTTTGGGATCGTACCTACAAGAGAAACAAGTCAATCACCTATTGACTGATGAACACTCCTATATATCATCTTGCTGTTTATATCAACATTCTATTTTGCAACAAGGAAAAAAGACAGCAATATCTGATCTTTATGAATCCTAACCACTCAGGCAATGCAGATGATGATTACCAGTATTCTCCAGGGTGGATCTTCCCAGCAAGCTTCTCTGCCTTTTTCACCGCACGTTGTGATAATGCCTGGCCATTGACATACACATCGGTTTTTCCAGGCGACCCACGACCAGATGATTCTTCCAAGGCATCTATAGATGATTTTCTTGAAATATCCTCAGAGTCCTGGGAACGACTAGTAGGTAACGCAGAGGGAACTTCAGTCTCAATTGCATCATTTACACCCAAGGGGGCCACTGGAGAGGTTCTTTTTTCAATTATATGCTTCACTGCATCTTGGGAAATGTGAAATGAAGAAGAATAATCAAGATGTTCCTGCAAAGATGAACCAGGAGCTGGGCGGATCTTCGTGGGCTTCTCTGAAAATTTTTGTTGTCTGCTTCCAACACTTTCATTACCAGATAAGTTATCATCTGCAGTAAATGGAACCTCAGCTAAACTAGTACTGAGTTTGTGTCCTTTTGACGATTTGCTAGCTTCAGAAATCGTATCAAAATCATATGATCCAATAGTCGTAGTAGTAGCAGTTCTACCACGGCGATGCTTACGGACTGATTGCATTGTCACTTCACTGGAAACACCACCACCACCAACATCAGTAACAGAGTCAGGTTTCTTTTGAGAATTTAAAGGGTTAAGAGACTTCAGCTGAAGATCAAACGAGATTACAGTAGAACAGGCCCCACACTGCAGTTGTTGATTCTTATGCTTTGCTTTAAACTTTGCAGGCAGTTTAAGTATTTGGAAGCAACTGATGCATAAAACAAAGGGGGCCCCACCAGAGATAGGCCTGCATAGCCTTTTGTTTAGGTTAGATATGTTCCCTCTTTTAGGATGGCGGTGAAGTGGAAGGTGAGATGATCGCTCTCGCGGGGCAGTATGGGCCATTCTAGGATCATAGCCCCGTGGACCATGTCTTTCATGTTCCATGCTGTAATGAGATATTAAATCGGCTGTTAAATTATCATGCCGATCATTGGGGTAGCAGAGTAAGCAACGACAAGCTGGATGATGGCCATGTGTATCACTGATATGTGATTTAAAACCAAGTTGATCAAAGTCCATGGACCGTCCAGGAACATATCCATGTATTGTACGGTTTGAATGATAGTGATTTGACCGAGCCCCCCTTTTCATCTGGCCTGCAGAGCGATCATTATACTCATACATATCTTCCCTGCTATGAGCTACAGCAGGGCCATAAATGAACTGGGAATGTCTCTGCATATTTCTGTCTGGTAGAAATTGTTGCACAGACCCACGTTTTTGTCTGGGAAATTCAGCTAATGGAAATTCATCATATTTTCTGTAGAACCCTGGCAAAGACACTCCAGCGTCACCTAAACCATTCATTTGATCCTTCAATTCCTCATACTTTCGAAGAAGCTCTACTCGCTCCAGCTGAAATGCCTGTGCTCTCGCATTCTCAACACTCTGCCTTGGGCTACCATAATCATAAATGGAGTCCGGAGAATGCTTTGAAGGTCCATCAAACACATTTGGCCTGGCATACCCTCCATCATAGTCACTCCTGAATCTTTCATTTCTGTACATATCTCCTTCACTATGACTATCAATCTCATGAGTCGGATCCCCAAATGATCCTTTTGAAGTCATCCCATGCTCATCAGAAAGCACAGATTCGACCCCTTCACCAATTTGTTCAGGCCTGTCTTCAGCTCGGTCTCTCCATGTCCTTCTCTGTGCACTTATATAATTATCACCGGACTGTTCTTCACGATTGTCATCAGGAAGCCAGAAATTGAAAGAAGCTTTTGCAGTCATGTTCTTAACACTATCTTGCCTCACATTTCCCTCAACATCTGAACCAAGACCTTGCCTTAATGGCGACATAGTTGGCCTTCGCGGTGATTTGCCACCACCACCCATATCATCCCTGATAGGCGACATAGTTGGCCTTCGTGGTGATTTGCCAACACCACCCATATCATCCCTGATAGGCGACATAGTTGGCCTTCGTGGTGATTTGCCAACATCACCCATACCATCCCTGATAGGCGACCTGCTACCATTTATTGTTCTCACACTTGCAACTGTTTCTCCCTGACCTCTCACAGGTGACTTGCTCACATGTCTTGACCTTGCTGAAGATCTAATCTCGTCAGGATCAAAGTCATCAGAACCACCCGTCTCCCTCATTGGCCTTCGCGGTGATTTGCCAACACCACCCATACCATCCCTGATAGGCGACCTGCTACCATATATTGTTCTCACACTTGCAACTGTTTCTCCCTGACCCCTCACAGGTGACTTGCTCACATGTCTTGACCTTGCTGAAGATCTAATCTCGTCATCAGAACCACCCGTCTCCCTCATTGGTGACCGACTAGAATCTCTTAATGGAGTCGAGGTCCTAATTGGAGACTTAGTTAAACCGTCCCTCAAGGGTGACTTGCTCCCATTATAACCCCCCATCATTGGTCTTGCCGGTGATTTCATTTCCATATCTAAATCACCCTGTCTAACAGACGTTTCAGTATCACAAACACTAGAGCTAGAACTCACCTCCGACTTCTTCTCTACCGCCTCCTTCAACAAATTATCAACCGCCAATGACTTCTTCTTAGCTATTCATTTCAGAAAGCAGAGATTAAGTCAGACAATTCTACAGACACACATATTGTAACATAATAAAAGACGGAAAAAGGCCAAGCGACATTACCTCGAAGAATTGCACCACAGCCACCACACTGGTAGACAGTATAACCAGAAGGTTCTGGTAACACTTTATCACATTTCGGACACCGAACAAGTCTCACCTCCGACATTGTCAACAATCTAACTCTTTCAAATATACTTAAGCAACAGGGGATAAATTAATTAATCATGACTAAATCGTTACGAAAAATTCATGGTTGATATGTAATCACAAGTTGAATACAGTATTTGAATATGAATCATTTGACTTTTTCATGGGTGGTATGTAATCACAAATTAATGGCTCATGAAATGACGTACAAGAAAGTAAACAAGAAACGGTAAGTCTTACTTGTGACGGGTATATCCGTCACAAGCTAATGACGGGTCCAATATCGATTGAGAGCATTGAATTTGATAATGTTGGATTAATGCCTTGAATCTGGTTTACTAGTCGTTGCCGCTTCGAACGACTAGTCGAGGGTCCCGCTGCCCGGTCAGCGGGCTGGGGTCTCGCTGACCTAAACGGTATCTGTCATCTGTTATTGGGCTGGGTTCTGTTCTGGGCCTTAATTAGGTCATCTGTATTAGGGTACTAGAGAGTACTATATAAACTCTCTAACCCTCAACCTAGCAGTTATGCATATCACCGTTCTGTATTCTGTATTCCGTTTGCTTTCTGCCTGGTGGACGTAGCTAACACATCGTTAGTGAACCACGTAAATCTGTGTGTTTTGTTCTTATTGCTCTTTATTTGTTTTCTTGTATCTGCCCGTTACAACAGATAATTATATACAGAATTGTACAAATCCGTGAAGCTGTTTTCAGAACGTAATTAAATTTGTTTCTGCTTTAATTGGTTGAAAAAAGTGGGCAACAGTATTTAGGAGGGAAAATGAAGAAAAAGTCAGCTCATTATTTTCAACTTGGTCAATGTATTGGTACAAAGAATGTCGTTTTTGTTTTTCGTCATGGAATGCTACGCAGCGTTTTGTTATGTTAGTTGACAAAAGGAATAATGCCGCCAAATTAAGAGATGCGTGATTGACCTGACCTAGCTACCAAGTCCGTCTTCCAGAACATCTTCATTTATTCATGGACACATGACATACCTATAGCTGGCAATTGAGTTGGATAGTGGACCGGGTCGGTGTGGGTTGGAAGCGGGCTAGGTTGAAAGGGGACCAAGCCCACACCACGGCCTGTTCGGGCTATGTTGGGCCGGGCGGGGGAGTGACGGCTCTGGATCGGCCTGGTTGGTAAAAAATGGGCAAAAAGTGATATGGGTTAGGCGGGCTGGGTGGTGTGGGATGGGGAGGAGGGAGCCCGGCCCGACTTAGGGGTTGGGCGGGCCAGCGGGCCGAGGATTAGTGGGGCAGGTCGAGCCATGGGGGTCCAGCCAACCCTTACTGTTGTACAGGCCTAGCTGGCAGTTTAACCCGACCAGGACTCGAGTAAACTTGACTCGATAGAACCCGAGAATATTGTAATCCGAAACCAACTTGATCTGATGATCAGTGACTGGAACCCGAACCACACCTGACCCGGGTTTTGCCTGATTAAATTGATTACCCGACAATTATTAAACTTAATATTTATCAAGATGAATGTGATTTATATTTAGATTGATATGTTTGACATAATAATGAAGTAACTAAACCTAGACATGGCAAAACTGACCTGAACCCGACCCGGCACCCGAACTCAAAACTCGAGCTTGATACGAAATGACCCGACTCGACCCAAACATGACAGAGGTTTGTTGACCCGAAACTTACCCGAGACCCAAATGACCGGATC
>JAOWBH010111445.1:0-14069 GCA_028566215.1 Silene coronaria | reverse complement strand
AAAGATATCCACAATATTGACAACAAAGGCATTACGAAAACAAGATACCACATACTATCCTTGATAACTCCCGGAGGTCATTTCTTTTCGACCTGATATCCTAACCGAATCCTCTAGGAAGAAGCACTAGCGTGAAGAGCAACCAAAGAAGCATAAGCACCATCCTTTATCCTCATTAGCTCATCGTGTTTTCCCTTCTCAGCAACAACCCCATTCTTTACAACAGCAATAATATCAGCATTCTTAATAGTCGTCAACCGGTGAGCTACAATGACAGTCGTCCGGTCAACCATCACACTATCCAAAGCATCCTGCACTATTCGCTCTGACTCAGCATCAAGTGCGCTGGTTGCTTCATCAAGAAGCAAGATCCTTGGGTTCTTAATTATCGCCCTTGCTATGGCTATCCTTTGTTTTTGCCCACCAGACAATTGTACCCCTCTCTCCCCGACTGATGTCTCATACCCTTGGGGAAGTCCTGATATGAAATTATGGGCATTTGCTGATTTTGCGGCCTCAACAATCTCATTTTCGGTTACTTCTCCTTGCTTGCCATAGGCGATGTTGGACCGGATCGTCTCGTTGAAAAGAATGGGCTCCTGGCTTACCAATCCCATTTGTTGCCTCAACCAACTTAGCTTGAATTTTTGGAGTTCTACTCCGTCTAGTAAAACCCGGCCTTTGTCAGGCTCGTAAAATCTCTCAATCATGCTGATGACTGTGGACTTTCCACTACCACTTTCTCCTACTAGCGCTATAGTCTGAAATATAAAAATTATGTTAAAGACAGAATTCTGAAATTACGTTCGGTACACTTGCTGTTCATATTTCAAAAGTGATAGGATGCCACCGGTGGTGATATTGATTTTCAATACGACCAAACACAAATCAAATTTAACAACCAAAAGCAACAGTGCAACACTAGAAAGCAAGCTCCAGTTTCCATGGTATATGGGTCTTGATTTTTGGCCTAATAAAGTTTAACGACCAATAGCAACAGTGCAACACTAGAAAAACCATCAACTTTGAACTTGCTGTGATTTAAACATGATGTACCTTTTTAGAAGGAATGAACAAGCTCAAGTCTCTGAAGATCTGAATATCAGGCCGCGTCGGATATCGGAAGCTAACGTGGCTGAGCTCAATGTCACCACTTACGCTTTCCAACGTTGTTCCCTCATTGCTTTTAGAGTCAATACCGGGTTTACTATCCAGAATCTTGAAGATTGAGACGGCTGAGTCTTTAGCCTTTGTTCTGTCCATTGCCATACTGCTGCTTTGGGATAAACCAACTGCTGTGATGGTTAAAGCAAAGAAAACCTACAACCATAACAGCAACATTACCCCCAATGTCTCATATTCTGTTGATATGAAATTTTAGTACTGGCAAAGCCACAAAGTCATGAATACGGGTCATTTTTAGACTCATTGTCGGTAGTGTCTTACTAAACTGTGGTCTGAAAACTAACGAGAGTCTCAGCGTGAAACATAATGAAAATTGCATGTATGTGCCTCTGCCGATGACTTTTATTAAAAACATAAAGAGACCGTTTCTGGATAACTTAAATGAAAATTTCATCTTTCCTCGAACATCTCGTACATCATGACATGAGAAGCAACAGTTTATCCGGCAAATTTTTTCAGATTGACTTGCAACCACCAAGGGAAATTTGGGGTTCGGATGCTTACATAGAACAAATGTGTATCGATCGAAGGTAAGTTTGATTATTTCAGAACCAATCGATAGTGCATGAGTCTTTGATTTATTCCAAAACCAATTAATAGCAACTATTTTGCTTGAATAGGAACAAAAAAAACAAGGAAACCAGAAATATTGCCAGCAAAACTGAAGACAGTAGTTACCTTGAAAACCTCCCCAAAAGTTGCTTTACCACGGTGAATAAAGACAGCACCAATGTAGTAGACAAAGGCACTTGTGCAGTAGAGAGCAAAAAAGGAGAAACCAAAGCCAATACCACTTATAAGTCCCAACCGAACACCACTTTTCACAGGCTCGTCACATTTCTTGTTGTAAAGCTGCATCACTTTTTCCTCTGCACAAAAGGATGCCACTGTTCTAATGCTCCCTACTGCATCATTTGCAACTTGACTTGCTTCTTCGTACATCACCTGCATTGCACATTGAACTTAGTAGTTAGTATCAG
Organism: Silene coronaria; assembly: GCA_028566215.1. NCBI lineage: Eukaryota > Viridiplantae > Streptophyta > Magnoliopsida > Caryophyllales > Caryophyllaceae > Silene > Silene coronaria. The sequence goes on along the minus strand of JAOWBH010111445.1, from coordinate 11,904 downwards.
TTATCAGCTAATCTGTATGTCTTTATTTTGTGGTATAAGAGCCATAGAGGTAATTTTGATGAAGTCGGGTCTCTAGTCAAGTTCTCAAAGATTTTCCTTGAAGTTAGGTACGTCTGTCAGATTTGCCATGACAGTATCCGTTAGTAATTTCAGTTTTCAGGTACTTTGTATGTGTGTTCTTATTGATATACATCATGGCGAAGTGTGTTCAGAATTTTTTTGGAAATATTTAGAGCTTCTAAAATTGAAATAGAGTAATGTTTAACTCACACTGTTTACAATCAGTATATATACCACTAAACCTTTTTTGGAGGACCATTTTCCTTGCCAATATTTCCAATGTCAATAAAATTTAAATTTGCTTTGTATGAGGAACAAGTGGATCTTTAGTTCCCTCCAATTCAACTAGTCAACACAACAGAGGAAATTGTGCCCCACCATTCCCTTTATCTTTTTAAAGCAAACTAGCAAAGGGTTAATGATTAATAGTAGTAAATACTTCATCTCCTGCTCTACTATGCATAATGTTTGCGAAACAGACTGGTATGGATTACACAATTCATACCCATATCACTGATTCCTTGGCCAATTTGGGTATGGCTTGAGACAGGAAGTGCCGATATTACATGGGTCAATGATAACACCCCAACAACTTCAGCATATAAGCTAGCTCACATTCGTAGTTGCAGGTAAACTTGAAATGGCAAAATAATAGAAAAGTTGTAAGACAAACTGACCTTAGCATCTGCACTGAGTCCTGTCCTAAATTTTCCCTGAAAATAACCTTGTATGAAGATAAATGGCACCACAGCTAGAACGATGAGTGTGAGCAACCAATTAGAAGCGAAAGCAATTACAAGACCAGCGGTTATTGTTGCAATATTTTGTATAACTAGGGCCAGTTGATCCCCAACCAAGCTCCTAACATTCGCAGCATCTGTAGATAATCTTGCTCCAATTGCTCCACTGATAGCAGAAAGGAAGAAAATTTTAGAGCGTCAAAATAGTTTGAAGATGTTCTCACTAGGAATTGTTAAATTCATCATCAGAGTACGGTGACAATTTTTTTCCCTGTGGCTTAAAGGCTCATGCACTGTTGTTTATGGCACGGTAAAAGGGGCTTCACCGGAAGATAAACCGATTGTTTGTTGACGACCCGTAGACCTTCAAACTGGTCGAGCAGGTCGGGTCAAATACAGGGTCGGGTCATACTGGTTATAGGTTGGATTAGTGTCAGAGTACGGGTCAAAAAATAATTTCCAACGACCTTTTTCGACCAATTTTTAAATCGAAAAAATAGTTATTTGAATATTAATATTTGAATCATACTACATGGTTACATTAATTATATTGACAAAATTATAGAAATTAAGTTATTTTAATAATTATTTTATTGTTGAAGGCTACAAAAATTATATAATATTGGTTTATTAATTATTTTTGTAAACAAAAGTACCCGCTCTGGTCGGGTTTCGACCCAAAATTAACGGGTCATTTCGGGTTCAGGGCGAACGGGGTCGCGGGTCAAAATTTTCCAGGACTTGACCTTGAAAAAACGGGTCAGGCCTTCAAGTCGGGTCAGAATTTGATAGGTCTAATGACCCGTGATGAAAACTGTGCCAAAAATTGTAAGCCAGAGTGTTGTTTCATACAGTATATCATAAAAAAGCCAACACAATTTATTGAGCCATTTTATATCATTCTGTAACATATCATATTCAATGTTCCTCTTTTTTTTTGAAGCCAACGACTCCCCACTATAGGTTCCAAATTATGATGAACAAAAAGTAATGGCTCACTAAATTGGTGCGCTACTTTTTAAGGTAAAGTAGCAATTATTGGATTCAATTCATGATTCAATTTTCATTAAGGGTCATCTAGATGATGTTTCAGATATGAACCCAGTAGCCCTCCGATTCCGGGGCTCCCTTGAGACATAGGCGAAGTTGTATGTTCCAAAGCTAACGTGAGGAAAAAAAAAAAAATCTCAGCATCACAATAACTCATGCAAAATTATACGGAGTAATACCTTGAATTTGCAGGGTGATCAAACCATTTAACTTCTTGGTATACAATCTTTTCAAAACACAAATACCGTATCCTTCGAATAAGTTTCCCTCCTGCAACTGCGAAGAAGAAATTCTGGAAGGGTATGACGATGATACAAGTAATGCCTATGCTCATGTAGATAAGAGCCCACTCTCTTGAATGTTTATGAAGCAAATGTGGTGGTTCATATAAAGTTTTAATTACCGAAGACATCATGAACCCAAACACAGGAAACACAACCCCATGAATTGACGCAGCAAGGCTTCCAAGCAATAGAATGGGTACTTCTGGTTTATTCAAGTACGCTAAACGTCTCATTGAAACATTTCGTCGATTCTCCTCTTTTTCTTCGAAAATATCAGTTTGACTTTTGTGTTCATCATAATCATCAAGAACTTCTCCTTCAGCCGTCTCCCGAATGTTGACAGGACCAACTTCACTAAAGCTAATGGAAATTGAACGTCTGCTACTAGAAGATCCCTTGCTTTCTGATCTCCTTAAATGTAGTTTTTGGCTACTTGATCTACTACCAGTTCTTTCGGTGTCAGAGATTGGATCCATTTGGACAGCTTCATTGTCCTTGGCTCCTTCTTGAAGCCGCACTAATTGTGAATAGCCCCCTTCAGGGTCGCTGATCAATTGATCATGACTACCTGGGTACAATTCACAAATATGAATGTTACCGTTAATTACCTATGAGACTGTCTCACATATAGAAATTGTGAAACAGTACAGTTAATAAGATTTGGGTTCCAGGAATAGGAATAATGGTTAATTGGTGAGGAAGATGGTCTCACCAAATTTTAAACAATAAGATGAACATTTGAGTTGTAGTTGACGAATTAGTTTAGTTATGGTACTAAAAATTTAAGCAATGATGATAAAAAAATTGACTTGTCTTATTACCTTTCTCCAATATTTTTCCTTTATGAACAACCGCGATTAAATCAGCATTCTTAATGGTAGTTAAGCGATGAGCAACAATGACTGTTGTTCGGTTTGTCATGATTCTGTCAAGTGCATCCTGCACAATGCGCTCAGATTCAGCATCTAGGGCACTGGTTGCCTCGTCTAGGAGGAGGATTCTCGGGTTTTTTAAGATAGCTCGAGCGATGGCTATCCGTTGTTTCTGACCACCCGAAAGCTGAGTACCTCGATCTCCAACCATTGTGTCAAGACCCTACAATTTGAGACATCCATGTAGACCTTTTCCGATGAGTTCAAGACTGGCAAAGCCCAATAAAAATAGTTCCACTAAGATGAAACATGATGAAAAAGGCTGCTACCACCCAATAAAACAAGAAAAAGATATAAGAGCATTTAAATTAAAATAGAAAGTAGATAGTAGAAACTACGAGCACAATGAGCTGGAGCAGATCAAACATGATGTTTCCCCCATGTAGATATATGTAGACACGACCATTTAACTTGACCCGACCACAATAAGTCTACCCAAGAACCGGGTAGTAACAGAACAGAACAGCTCAGTTTGGAGGGGAACCCCTAATTGACCTGATTAACCCTGAGCTTTGATGGAACCAGTATTGACCCGACACGAGAACACTCAATTAAAAAAAACGGCCTGATCCAAAATGACTAATCTGAAGCAGCACTTGTTATTTCGACATAAAAACAAAAAGAAACATTAATAAAAATCTAAATTTTGCAACATTTGGGAGGCTATGAGATGTCTTTTATTAGGTCAAAGTTAAATCTCACACGAAAACCATAAGCATAACATGACAGGCTAATGTTTCCTCAACATGATCATTGCAATTACTTCTTACCTTGGGAAGTTTGTCAATGAATTTAGCAGCATTAGCAAGCTGAATAGCAGTCCTGATTTCCTGATCAGTGGCACCCTCTTTTCCATAAGCAATGTTATCTTTCATTGTCGTTGTGAAGAGAACTGGCTCCTGACTGACTAGTCCAATCATTTGCCTAATCCAAGATAAACGATATTTCTTCAAATCGACTCCATCTATGAGTACTTCTCCAGACTCCGGGTCATAGAATCGTTCTACGAGACTAATTACCGTCGATTTCCCACTTCCACTCTGCCCAACAAGAGCTGCAGTTGTTCCACTAGGAATTTGCAAAGAAAATCCAGAAAATATCTGCACATCTGGCCTAGCAGGGTATCTGAAAAACACATCTTTTAGCTCAATATCACCTCTAATATCTTCCTTTGTGATCCCTTCATTGCTTGAGGCGTCTATATCTGGCCTCCGTTTTATTGTCTCAAACATCTTGTATGCTGCTGCTTGCCCTGATGCAAATGCATTTAGACATGGAGATGTTTGTCCAAGGGAGCTGCAGTGGCGACATCAGATATTCAGGAAAACAAGATAAGTTAAGATTAGGAAGTTTTTGCTAAGTAAGCAACACATGCCTCAACTCATTTTGAATTTTGTTTTCTCAAATTTCAATGGAACAAAAGACCGCGTTATTCTTTGGTTCTGGATTATGATAGAATGAAGCAAAATGGCTCACTTAGCTGGTTGCACTTCTTTTTATCATGAAATAACAGTCATTAGAAAGAACAAGGCTAAGTGGCTAACGCTCACATTTTTTTGTTTGTTCAAACGTACCAAGTACTATAACCAGATCAAGAAGTCGCAATGGTCTTATACAAGTTTTTGTCATACAAGAATACTTACTTCCCACCATTCATCATGGATATAATTACATTGATGACTTGACCACCAGTGTAACCCTTTTGGAGAATCAATTTGCTTCCATACCATACAGCTACAGCATAGGTGAAGGGTATTATGAGCATTAATGCACCCAGACCTAATCCTGAGGCCAGTCCTTGAGTTGCAGTAGCTTTGTAAGCAACTTTAAGCTTATCATCATATTTTTTTATGGCATCCTTTTCTCCTGTAAATGATGCAACCTGGGGTACACGGGAAATAAGCAAATAAGTAAATATTGTGGTTTATCTACAGCAGTAGTGGGAAAATTAATAATCCTTGACCAAAATCAGTTAGCTCAAGTGATTAACACATAGTAACTCATGAGTCATGAGTCCGTTCAAAGTCATTTGGGAGCAATTTGGTCTTAGATGATGCTTTCTTGAGTGACCGCCTATCATCGTGATAAAGTGCATGGTCAGTAAGCTATCATGTATAGACGGGGTTACCCAATGGACGCTTCTATCAAAAGAGTTAAAACCCCTTTATTTTTAGATATTGTCGTTCCTATAGTAAGTATTTCGCAGCAGCAGCAACAACAACAACAACAACAACAACAAAACCTTCCATTTAAATTTTCGGTCTAAGAGAAGACACAAAGTCATGAGAATACAAAGGGGAGAAGAATTCAAATTTGCCACCTTTCGTCCACACTCAACAGACCACAAGACCTCTGGCTCAACCCTTTATTGAAAACTCGAATAATATATTTCAGGATTACCTGTAGTTAATTAATGCATTAACAATCAAGTAATATATTTTGAAATTCCTTTATTTATTGAAATTCCTCTCCTACATAGTACTGACAACAGATACATGAAAGTTTAAGCCAAAACATACTTCTGGTGTTCCAAACTAATTTATCAATAGTAGATATTGGTCAAATGAGGCCACTAAAAAAATTCAACAAATGGAGTATCGTGTAAGTTCATGTACGAATCAATAGCGACTTACCGTCCTGATAGCAGTAATAGTCTGGTCGACAATGTTACCAGCATCAGCATAGGCCATTTGGGTGCGACTAGCCATTTTCGTCATTAACAATGCCATAATACCACCAGATATTACAATGGCAGGAACGCATGCTAGTAAAACCACAGCTAAACGCCACCCTCTTATGAACCCTATGACAAACCCACCGATAACTGTTGCCATTAGCTGAATGAACTTGCCTACCTGAAAAGAAAAACAAAATGCAACACAGTCATCAAATGGTAGATGATTCAAACATGTGTAAACACTTCCAACAAAAGTATGTGAGCTTTCAATATTACGCCATAATGAATTATATATAGCTTGATTCTTCAGACACCATATTTGAATGTTTAAGTAACTCATGGATTGGGGCCTCAGAAACCTGGAAGGCTCTATACTGAGAACCTAACAGAACCCCAACGATAACAATAGTTCATACCAGTAACAAAAATAACAACGATATTGCCTACATGAGTTCGTTCTATGTGAGCTCACTACTGTCTAAAGCTGTGATATTGAAAATACACAGAGGATGTTTCAAATGACCTAATAATGAAGACTGCATCAAAATTTGTCTTAGTTTATTAATTATGTAGTTAGATCCAAGTACAATCGTGCGAAATTAGTGTCACCGGGTGTTAGAAATGAAAACCAACCTCTACCATTTAATGGGATCAATATGTTATTCAGACTCATGTTACCCTGAAGCTTTACTTTGTTTGCGTGTCGTGTGCTCAACAGTTCAACGCGGTAACACCCTTTGACAATTCAAATTGGGTCAAAAACATGACCCATTTCCACAACAAGTGTTTGGCACACTTACACTGGATATTTAAGAAAGTACGATAAAGGCACATGGGGAAAACGAACCTTTTCACCCATTGCATCCTGAATAAGAACAGTGTCTCCTGACATCCTTCCAATGATTTCTCCAGTTGATGTTTGGGTGTCGAAGAAGGTGATATCTTGTCTTAGGATTGTCTTCAAGTAAAGGCTTCGAATCCTTGCTGCTTGCCTTTCTCCAGTTACCATCCAACAGGTTACCTCTGTTCAACATGATTTCCAATATTAAATTGTACACTACCTAATAGATGCAGACTGGAAGACCTAAGATCACTAAATAAGTGCATAGAGCATGTCACAGAAGAGCAATGTCACTCCGACTTGGCTATAAGAAGTCAGATGTAGATACATGTCACTATGTCAGACTACTAGACAAAGAAAATTTTGTTTTGGCATAAAATAGAAAGAATACAGTCCAGAAATGTCGAGCCAAAAACAGCGTCGTGTAAATACAATGCTAAAGTGAAATGTCAAAGTAACTTAGCATGAAAGTCATACAAAGAAGTAACAAGTGAAAATATTAAACTAAATGTTCTGTTTCAATTATCTATCTAGGGTTGATTAACTATTTTTCCATGTCAAACTAGTGGATGTGGGTTAGTGAACTAAATAATGGTGTCATTTCATATGATCATTTGTGTTAATTACTAAGTGAAGATATCGTATGATCATTAATGTAAGCTATACTATGCAACCACATTGATAGCATTGTCGTAATATATGTAACCACTTACGCAGGAAGCAAGCTATGCCAGTATATACCGCCAGGTACACAAACATAATGGAGAGCTGCAGACACAAATAACAAAAACCAGAAAACCTTTCGTCAGCAAATGACATAAAAAATCATAATCAGCTGAAGTTGAAAACAATCAAAGGCAAACTGAGAGTTAAAATCAAAGTTGCAGATTTCCATCATCATATGAGATAACATGCTCGTAAATGAATACGTTTCAATGATGGCCATTTTACTGCTAAAAAATCGACAGACAGCAGCCATTGTACTACTAAAAAATCGACATGAAGTCAAAAGTAAATATCAGCAATTCCTACCCATGTAATAGTTGAAGTAGCTATTACCACAAAAATGTGTTTCTTTTCACCGACACAAATTCTTGTATGAGATGGCCTCACGCAATTTTAATCGTGTGATTTAACTACCCTATAATTTTAATCATTTAATTTAGTTACCTACTTATAATTTTGTCAAAATTAACCTTTTTTATCCTTATTCCTTCCCTCCCAACTGACAACATCAGCTACTTCAAACTTATAAAACTAGTATATCCGCTACAATCATTGTTTTCGTAAAGCTAACAAAGTTACTGACAGGATGGTTTGATATTCAATGACCTTCACTTCCCTCAACCGTCCGAAAGGATGAGATAAGTCGGTCCTATAAAAATCCAAGCATTTCATCGAACAGGCGAATGGCGACCAATTTGAAACAAAAAATCACGAAAATAAGTAACAAATCAAGCCAATTTACTCCCAAGTAGATCGAAAATGAACAAATCACTAAGTAGATAATCATGCAAAAATCAAATCAATAAATAACAAGAACACTCAAATAAATTATAATTTCACCTTGAATGACTGACATTATAAGAAGATAGAGTGAATTATGGAGTAAGAACATTTGGGCTTAGGGTGGGTTCGTGAGGAAAGAAATTGAAGAACTGCAGAGGAACTAAAGATGATAAATTGAGGGAGAGATTATGATTTTGATTCGTCATTTGCATCGCACTGCTGCACTGCATGGTTTGTCGCTCGGGTCGATTCGAATCATATCCGGGATAATAGGTCGGTTTACAATAATAAACATTCGAGTCTATCATATTTGGTTTCAGTTAATTTGGAGAACGGGTTGTGTTCACTGTTCAGTACTCAATTTAGTGTCGGGGCGGGTATGGGGATGGTCCCTCTAGTCCGGTTAATTTTCTTAAGTCTACTAGGTGTAGCTACTTTTTTACTTGGTGTATTGATTGGGTAATTCTCTTGGTCCAGACCGGATCGAACCATTTGGTTCGGACCGTATTTTCTTTGGTCCGGTCAATAATCCATCTATTTACTCTATTTTGGTTTTCGGTTCGGTCCTGAACTAAATCGAACAGAACGTGGACCGGACCATGGAGCAAACTTTTATAAAAAAAAAGAATTCTTAAAATGGTACTATTGATTTAATTTTATATTTTATACATATATTATAAGATGTATAATTATATACTTAAATCTAGTAAGAAGATAATGTTGCTTATTTTGTTCATTACGAACATCTTAAATTCTAAGTTTATATGATAAACCATCTCGATGACAATTATATTTGGCCAACTTTGTTCCATTTGGTCCGGTCCAGTCTACGTGTTTTTCTGTTCCAAACTGGACCAAACCAATATTAATATCATTCGTTCCTTGATCCAACTTTTAAGTTTTAACCGTTGTTTGGTCTTCGGTTCTTAGAGTTTGATCTGGTCCGATCTGGTCCCACATGAACACCCTATCTCTATGTAGAAAAAAAACATAGCTTCAAGCTATAATAAGCACATAAAATTGCTCAATCAACAACTCGAATTTTTAACCCATAGCTAACGAAAGTTTAACTATGAAACCTTCTAATGGTTCATTCTGTTCGCAAAGTGGTATGCGTTGAAATCAGGAGTCAAATGATAGAATCCTATAAGTTTTACATCCATTTAGATTCGTACGCGGTATATCTGATAGTGGATCCAGTTTCAATCAAGATCCACATAATATGAAATCACAAATTTAATTTCGGATTTATAGGATCACCTGGATTTATAGTAGATTTGGATTTTTACAGATCCTTCTAAAAATAAAGAAAATCATACTTTTAAATATGAGTACTCTATTATATATTTGATTTTCATGTGTTTCTATGATTTAACATATTAGACTTAAAACTCTTACATCGTTTAAAATGAAATAAAAATACATAAAAAATTTCATTACTATTTATTTTAGCTAAAAATAATTTGTTTATAGAGAAAAAAAAAAAGAGTAAAAATGTATTCTGAAGTTTAGGATATTAAACTCGGTAAAAGAGTTCCGATCCAATCCAAATACAATTCTAGACCCTGTTATTGATCCAAAATATAGAGATCAAGCCCATCAACTATTGAACTTAGCTTGGATCCCAGAATTGAGACAATATAAACATAAATCGTCTCGGTCATAAAAAAAACACCGAATTAATCTAGTCTCGATTTATGTTTATATTATGTAAAACAAATGTCATATTAAGAATTAGTCGGTGCATGAATATAAAATAATTACCGAAAAATAAAATCCATTTCCAATATACGGACTACTTGTTTATGCATGTCTCTCAAATTTGTCTCATTTTTAAGATGTTGATGTCTCTCAAATTTGTCATCACATTTACTGTCAAGACTCTTACTAAATGTGGCACTGAGGTTTAGAAAATAGTTGAAATTCACAAGGCGTCTGCCCTAAATATAAGGAACTTAATGTAGCATTTATTACATTTACTATGTACATGGTAGTAGTATTACGGAGTCTACGGGTTAGATAGTATGAATAAAATAAAGATAAATAAATACATCAATATTTAACCCGTTTTAGTGTTAAAACAAATACACGTATGAATATTTGGTATTTTATGTTGATTTCAGTTAACTATATATTTCATATATTATGGTCAAGAAATTTACTCAAAATGTTGGAGTGGGAAGTGTATGAAGTTGATTTATATGTGAAAATGATGAGATTATGACATAAATAAATATAAAAAGTATATGAATTCCTATAGTAAATCTGAATTTTAATCAGAATTTAATATAGATACTTGACAGCAAAATTTGTTCTATACATTTATGTAACTCAAAATCAAATAGAGACAATAAACGTATGGAAACAAGTATATGAACTCTTATAAAATATATAATCTTTGGGACATGCATATTAATCTACCGCTTCAACTACGAGGGTGTATTTGAATATTATCGAACATGAAAATGTTGTCAATATATGATTGTAAGAAAATAAATGACGTACCTTAGAGATGTCATGAACAAGTGTATCAACATTTGAACTTCCAAAAGAGTTAATAACTTGACTCAAAATAACAGTCATAAATGGTTGTGCAAGACCATTACATATTGCTGCTACACCTCCTACTATCATCAAAATTGTATCTAATTTATCCGCAAAACTAAATAATTTGTAAAATGCAACTTTTTGCACTCGTTTTTTACTATTGTTATTATTGTTGTCACCTTCCATTTCTTGGAAATTAGGAGGCGCTGAAGACAAAGTAATGTAATTGTTCGAGTTAAGTTTTCTGTGTATATATATAATGAGTATGGTTTTTACATATGGGAATTATTGTGACATAAAAGTTGAAGAATCATGTAATTAACTTGTTTTATGGGAAAGGAAATAAATATACGAAAAAAAAGGAGAATTTGTAAATGTGAAAGGATGATTTTGTGTAAATCAAATGTGATTTAATTGCTGATATGTGTCTGACTAAGAGTATCACTATGGTATTACATTTGTAGTCTATGGAATATATAAAGGGTGCATGGTGTACATAAATGTTACAATAACAAGAGAACACGTAATAATTTATAGGGCATTGTTTTTGGAAATTGTAAATATTGGCCTCATATTTTTCCATAATAAAAAAGTGGGGAAAGAATCTTGGATAAGTTGACTAAAGTAATTGTCTTTTCTTTTAATTGATATTTACCGTTGATAATAGTGAGTAATTTGTGATCATGGGTGTTCATTAAAGAGGGAATTAAGCTCATAACTTCATAGTTAAGGAATAACATGAACAACTTTATATTAAACTCACTTTAAACCCAAAAAATAAAAAACTTGAGTTCAATTCCCGTGAGCAACATACATGCCCTAATGATTTACATTACGAAAAACAAAAAAGTTGATGACCTGAATTTAATTTCCGTTAGCAACATACATATTCTTGTGACTCACTTTCCAAAAAAGAAAAACTCGATCATTTAGGTTAACGATATGAAAAAGGGAAATATACTATTAGTCAATTTACTTTTGATTAAGAGGTGACAATCGGGTTTGTGTGCTCGAGTTTAGGCAGGGTTTAGTAGGATTGGGTGACATAATCTACTCTTTTGAGTTGGACTGCTAGCTATTGGGTCGGGTTATTTCGAATCAGTTAATTTGCTGAGTTGAGTCGAGTCATTTTTGGACCCAGTTACTTTATCACGTAATTGTAACACCCTCGATTATCCGGCCAAGATAATCGACGGTGTCACCATCTCGGTTGCCCAAGGTAGTGATCCAAAACTCCAATCCGAAAAACATTTGAGATTAAATA